>CAEGAE010083753.1:0-69259 GCA_903067095.1 Girardinus metallicus
TATATATATATATATATATATATGAATAGAGTATTCTCTTTTCCTTTCAGCAGGACAGAGAGGCAGTAATGGATCTGGGTGTGGGAGAGATTTAAATCTGTCCACCTCGATATTACTTTTTATGTCAACTGGCAGCTAAGCCGCCTGATTTGAAGGCAACTGCAGACCAAAGTACAAAGTGAAGGCTTTATTAAGGTCGCAAAGTAACTTTATACTTCCTCTATTAGTGTAACACATGCCGGCTTATGGAGATACAAAGAGCAAATCGATGAGCAGCTAGACGGAGCCGCGCTGAGGAATTAACTTTGATATGTGTGATAACTCAGATCGCGTCAAGTAGAGAGCTCAGCAGGGCCGCCACGCTGATAACGGCTCCTAGTGTGATCATATAATGTTATGATTAGCAAAGTAACAGAATACCATTTTTGGCTTTTATTATAGTAGATAAGAAATGATTGGAACACAACAATAAGTTTGGACAAGCACATTTTGACAGGACGGTAAAAAAAGTATTTGACCCTCCCTTAGATTTTTTTTGTCAGACTTTTTATCAAACAAATGTTAGTATTAGACAAAAATTACGACAATAACTACAAGATTCAGTTTTCAAATTGATTTCAGTTGTTAAAGGGGAAGTATCCAGCCTTTTCCACTCAGCTCCTCAGACTAGCAGCAATTAGCAAGCACCAGATTTCATTTGCTGAGTTCATTACAGGAGCTTCTTCTCAATAGCTGGCAAAAACATTGTTAAAGGGTTAATAGAGGAGCCATGTTGTGATGACTTTCTGAAGGCGGAGTTTCAGAAAGAGCAAGGGTTTTTAACGAGACAGAGGCCTAATTTCAAAGTGTTAAATCAGGAAGTAAAATTTCTCTGTAGTCATATTTGATGTATGTAGCATTTTTATAACAATTGAAGTTAACAGTTACTTGGTTGTGCTAAAAAAGGCACTGTGTGCCTGGAAAATACATAATACTGCCCCTTTAAGGAAATAATGCTGCTTGATATTGCTCTACATGAATAAGTTATTGCCTCTCAAAACTAGGTTATTTTCTGATAAAATTAATTTTAGTAAAACTAGAAATCTATAAGGTATAAAATAAATTTTTACAACTTATACACAAAAAAAGACTGACTGACTGATTAAATCAGTCTGGAAGTCAGTGTCTCAGTTCCAACGGTGCTGGCATCTGTGGTCCAGTTAAAACCAAAAAATGGCCTAATTATCTCATAAAGTTGGAGCTTTTTTAAAAGAATTGCCTCCAGGACAGAGTAATCTAACACCGTCTGTTTATGTTGTCACGGTTTCCAGGCTTGTCCCCGGGGATCCGGGGTAGTTACTGAAAATAGCTCCACTTCACTCCATAACGTCAACTTCTAATTACTTAGCACAATAAAGAAAAAGATTGTGACCATGCTATTAAAAATGTTTAAATATGCTTTTCGGTGTAAAAGTATAAGAAAATCCTACATATATGGTGTTATTGTGCAATCATCACAGGCTTTTTCTCTAATGGAGCAGATTTTTACTTTATTGTCCTTTACTAAATTGGATAGGAAGCATCTATACAAAGATTTAAAAAAAAAAAAATCTTGTCACAGTTCATCTGATATAGATCTGTACTTTGACTGGGCCATTCTACCTCATGGATATACTTTGATGTGGCCCATTGGATTGAAGCTCTGTCTGTTTAGTGTTATCCTGCTGGAAGGAGAGGCTAACAGGTTTTCCTCTTGAATTTTTACCACATTTAGATTTGTCCATGTCCCTTTAACTGCAACCAGCTTCTTTCTCTCTGTTTGCATACTTGCTACTTAAATGTATTCAAAGTATGTGAACAAATTCTACTTTCTCACATCCATCAGATACAAACTCAGATATTTAATGTGCAACTTATCAAAATTAAGCATAACTGAGCATAACTGACCAGTAGATGGCAGTAATGTGCTTCCAATAAGATCCTCCGTAAGCGTGGAAAACGCACCAACAGGTGTTGGCGACAAAGACATGCCACATTGGCTTTGAGGTGATTGGAGGCAAATCTGTCACCATGGAGACATCAATCCTAAACCACACTTTTTCGCCACAGGTAGCATTTTGAATGCAGGTGAAATGGGGATGGATGGGCCAGGAATCAACAGATTCCCCTCAGTAAGAACACTGAAGATGAGTCGTGGCATGACGACCTGAAATACTCAGCTAGATTCTGCCTCTCACAGCTGAGGTGTACTTATGACCTCTCCTTTCTTTGGAAGTGGAAAACTTGGAAAAACAAAAAACAAAGCAAAAAAAACCCTGTTGTGTACCAAATATTTTTTCCCCCCGACTGCGAATCCACGAAGAAACCAGCTACTTTAAATATAGAGCTAATGGCAAGTCTACATGTGCTCAGTTCAAAAGTTCTGTTTTAATAATTGAAAAAAAAAAAATAAATCTTCTTGTACCCATACAAGCCTCCAGCTAATGGGCCAGCACTGTGGAATCTAGCATGTACGACATGGAGTAAGGAACGGGTTGGTGGGTTCTGGTTCCATTAGAGTAGAACAGCAGACAGTGGGAGCAAAGTTGTCTGCGTGTGCGTGGGAGACCTCTGGAGGTTGACATGAGGTCAGACGGCCGTTCCTACAGCTGATTAAATATTAAGTTCAACCAGCTCTTCACTCAGGGCAGCAGCCCTGAGTGAGGATAATACTAAGACAATACTTATATAATACTAAGATAATACTTAGCGTCAGACTGAGGATACTGTTCCATCTGCTGAAGTAATCAGAATCAAACTGACATTATTTAGAGAAAGTTAGCTTGTTAGCTTGATCGCTAATAGCACCACCAAAAACAATTAGCATTCTCTGCAAACTGCAAAATTCTGAAAAAACACAGCGTATATCAGGTTTACACAAGTTGATACAAATATGTCTGAAGCAGCATCAGAGGCCCAACCGCCTCCTCTACGCAGCGTGGAAATATTGATGCGGGCCCATCAGGGAGTAACTCTCCTCTGATTGTGTCAGAAAACTATTTTTTGCCTTTATTCAGTCTCCCCAGAGATGGTGATGCAGGAGGATATTTGAGGGGCCTCTCACCGTCTGCTGGAAGTGGAGCACACACTGGCAGTATATTTTCATCAGATGTAATCAGAATTTTTTTATTCTCAAGTTGTTATTACCGAGCGACTGAACTGACAGTGTTGGACTGAGCCATCGGCATCAACTAGGTCCACTTATAGCGTTAGAACACAAGAAAACAAGTTAAATATCAAAGCGGTGTGAATAAAAGGTTTTCTGGGAAATCAGCACTGTTAGTGTGGCGAAGACGGAATGAAATAAAGGTTTTTACTTTTCACATTTACTGCCTATCCTTTTAAATTATAGGACAGCTTGAAGATACAGCATCATCAAACTCTTATTGTGTCAGTTTTCTTCCATCTGTTAACACCATTTGCTTTGAAAAATAAAGGATTGATGTTTTGATTTACTAGAGTCGACCAACATCTTGTGTGATGAGATCTCAAAATGTTACACTTCACAAACAGAAACTTTCTCTTGATCATTTTAGTGTGGGATATTAGTATGCAGTTCTTCCACCATTAATAGTGATTTTGCTGCCAAGCTGAATCTAAGACATTGTTTGTTTGAATTTATTTCCAAAATGGTTAAAAATCCAGGTTTTTAAGGAAGAAATTTACAAAGTGCAGCATAATTGCCCATAACTCCAACCACCAGAGGGCAGTAATGCATTTCCATCATGATCCTTAGTATGTGTAGAAAATGTGTCAACAGGCATTAGTGATATACACACATCACCTTGTCCTTACGGTCCAACAGGTGACAACAGTCTATCTTGACAGAATATCTTGTATTGGAGGTTGTTGTTAAGGTATTAGGACAGAAGTAGTTCTTCATTCTTGCCTATTCATGGTTTAATACTTGCAGGTTCACTTATTTTTTTCTGTGGAATATAACTCTCAATAAAACCTAATCTGTAGAGCACATCTAAAATACTCAAAGGAGAATATAGTTTGGAAGCTGAAATACCGACAAATGCTAACTGTCATGCTATTGGCTAGAGTTTGCTCAGCAACCAATCTAAGAGTGTCATTCTTTTTCCGTAATGCTGCAGCAATGGATGTTAGATTCTGCGTTAGCGCCATGTTAAGGAACATTTGTTGTTTTGAACTATAAAAATTGGCCATTCTAAGTGTTTTTAGAGGAAATCTCACTCCAGCTGTTTCTAAGCTCTGAACACCGGGGATTCACTACAAAGGGTGGGTTTCTAGGGTACTTTGCATTCTAGAAAAAAAAAAACACCCTCTAAAATAAAGGATTGATGTTTTGACTGGCTAACAGTTAGGAACCAACAAGGCTAATGTTGGCATCTTTTGCAGCTTCCTGTTCGTATCAAAGGAGTCTGGACAATTCTACACTGAAAAGACAGTCTTTAAAAAACAGTTTTGAGTCCATAAATCCTGTATTCCGTTTGTGAAATTGTAAATATGGCAGGGACTGCACTGTTGAAGGTGTTGATAGCTTTGTTACCCTTCCAGTCTCAAGGTCCTTAGTTCAGACAGTCCAAGAACATTCATGTTAGCTTGACTGGTTTCTAAATGATCCTCAGGTCTGAGTGTATGTGTGTCTCTTTGTGTACCAGTCGCTGTGCAACAGTACATAATCAAGCACATTAGCTGCTTTGCTAGCTCAACATTTTTGAAAAAGACTTAGCCTTTCTGATTACTTTGGAATCTTTGTGACAAATTTTAAGTTAAAATGAAAACCCAAGTCACTAAGATATGAAGAACGTCTACATTTTTTTTTCCCAAAATGTAAATATTAGTCTTAACATGATGGATTTTTTATTGCATGTTTTACAAATTAATTCCCTTGCGCGCACAAAAGAGCTCTCAAGCACATAGTGGAGTGAAAATGTTCCCACACTGCTGTTCATCAAGAACATCATCTGTGTTCCCACTTATCCCCACTGTGGAATCTGACTGCATCAGGACTGCAGTCAGATTTAAGTATTTACTTCATGCCTCCAGTAATTAAACTCTTGATTTCAAAGCAAAAACTTTCCCTAACTTTCAAAGTGTTTAGATTTTTATCCTTTCTTCTTTGAGACACTCCTTGTGTTTGCAGACACAGAACAAAGTGGAAAATGTTGAATACTGGTCTATAAAAAGCATTTAGCTGTGCAGTGGTATTTACACCTCATTGGTCAGAGGCAGAGGGAGGGGATTGGCTTATTGCTTCACCAGCTGTAGCTGGAAGCATGTTTATGCACATAGAAGGCCTGTTAGCAGGTGTTAAATGATCAGTCATGCTTTATTGTGAAAGGATGCATTTGATTATTAGCCAATCTGTTCATGTTAGCTTTAGCTTCATAATAATGACCAGATGAACACTGTGTTAAAATACTTTGGGTCATTTTCGTTTTTAAGCTAGCGGCAACATTACTAGGACATTTCCAGCTGCAAATATCAAAATGAAAGCACTTCCTGTTACAGTCATCACTGATCCATTTACTTGCTAAACTTTGTCTAGCTCATTTTGTTGTAATTTTTTGCTGCACATTAGAAGATGTTCACTGTGTATTTGAGAGGAAAGTTTTGGAATATAGATCTAGAAAATAATTTATTATTAAACAGACGTCCAAGCAGAAAACCATGGAGGGTTAAAAGTGACAGTTAAATAAAGAAATCAGGTCATTAATTGAGTACATCATGAAACAAATATTTAATTAAAAATAGATAGTATAAACAAACTTAAGTTACATGAGTGTCACAAACATGTCTGGGAAAAGGCCTGTGCACATTTTAAACAAATATTTTTCTGGTTATCTGCATTTCCATTACAATTGTGCACACAATTACTATATTCAATATTTTAGTAGTAAGTCAATATTCCTCTAATGTTGAAAAAACACTGTTTTACAATTGTGGTGTTTAAATAAAAAACGCAAGTAAAATCACAGGTAATTAAGTTTTTTTCATGCAGTAAGTCATTAAAAAACACGTAGCGCCACAATCTTCCAGCTACTTCCTGTTTTCTCCTTCTCTGTGGTTTGCATCTGGTTGTTCATCAGGTGACTTATGTGATGCGAAAAAAATGTTTCTATTGCGGTTTTGCAAAATAACTAATTTCGATTCGGCCAAAAACCCCATCTCCTCCTAACGCAAAAAGTTTTGTTAATTCTCTTTTTTTCAATTGACGTTTCTATTAAACAAATTTTTCCCCAAACGTCAAATTGCTCTATTCATCAATGTAAATGCCGCTAATGTCAGTTGTCTTTTGGCAGCTGTCTCAGGATTTTGAACCACCTGCATGGAGACGAGAAGCGAGTCTTTTGTTTTGGTCAGGCTGTTGGGGAGAAAACTCCACCAGGTGAATTTTTACGACTGCAAACCACAGGGGAGAAAAAAAATCAATCAAACACAAATGTCTTTGGTTTTTTGCTCAATATGTGCATGTTTACTTTTGGACTTATGGCGAATCACTTTCTTCCACTCTTTCTTTTCTCCCTTCAGTTTGTCATCAAACGGAAATTTAAGTGAGCCGAGGATCAAACCTCCACTGAGAGCTCTTTCTGAAGTCTTGTCTTTCCCACACGATTCCCCCCCGTCATATTTTGACAATAGGGCTAAGGAGCGATAAACCGCTATGGGGTTAAGAGTTAAGTCTCTGCAGAAAAGGAAGATGAGCCCCTTACATAACTGAAACCATGAAAGACAATTGTGTGAGAGGTGAAATCGAAGGAAAGGAAGACTTCAAGACAAATTAAATGTGACGAAAATGAGTTAGAAAAGGTGGCTTCTCTTGTCTGTGCTCTAAAAGTAGGTGAACATGCTTGTGTGCCTGGAATGCGTGGGCTGCGCCATCAGCATGTCCGGTGGGTTCACACGTCTGAACAGGTGTCACCGAATGGAGGTGAGAGGGAGAGAGACCGCCTGAAAATTAGGAGTGTGATCGAGAGAACGAGAGTCAAGGTCATAGAGTAATTAGGCTTTTTTCCATCAGACCAGGGAAACTGTCAGGCCTTGGGGATGAAAAGTGATTATATGGGAGTATGAGAGTAATTGAATTCCGTTGCAGAGCCAAGAGAAAGGATTGGAGGGCAAGAAGAGAGAGAAAAAGAAGCGTGAACATAATATCAGCATTAACTAGCAGTTGTCCTGCCATTATTTAGAACTCAGACTTCAACCAACGCGTCTTGGCAGCGTTACCCAGCCATTTTGTTCATCAACCCTCATTACTGAGTGACAGAATTATATTTTCTTCTTGATGCGCCACGTCAGCTACATGCAAATGCAGACGGACAGATGTGTGCGGCGTTTGTTTTTGCCGATATGTTTTACTTGGCGCGTTTAACGATGATAGAAATGACACGGGGTGAAGACGTATCAACACAAATCAGTCACGTTTTGTCACAGAAACAAGATCAAGAACCAACAAATGGACAAACAGAGGCCATAATTCAGGAAAATACCCTTCAAGGTTTACAATACAAGTAATCCTGGATGTTTTTTAGAACCGCATTTTAAAAAGGAGGGAAAAAACATCTGTTTTCCATCAGCATGTTGCTTTGTTTGCACCGAGATCAAATTATCACATAAATCCACTAAGTCCTACACACAATTTCAGATATGAGTCTAATCATACCCTTAAGGTATTAGGCCCATACTTTGTGGTTATCCTTATAATTTGCTACAATAATCAGAAACATGAAGAATATGAAATGGTGCTGTCTTACACAAAGCACTTCATCCCAACCATGCGTTTTACATTTTACTTCATTCAAAGTTTTTGTAATCTACTCGTAGGCCACTGTTATGAAATATAGTTTGAGTTCAATAAATAAGTCACATAGTTATTTTTGATCATTTTATGAGTCAAATGGCCAAAGCAGAATGGCAAAAAGTGATACATAAGGTTTCATCACCAGTCATTAGTTGTTAGCTAATAGTGAGAATGGAGCAAGCCATGCAAAAACGTCTTCAAGCACATGGTGAGATGAGACTGAAACTGAACCTTTTGGCCTTTTTGTGAGGAAAAAGTCCATTTTTGCTTCATGCTTGTTAAAATCAATAATCATTTAAAGTGCTACAGAACGCTAAACGTGCAATTGCTTTAAGAATGGAAAGTCGAGGGATGGTCAAGATACAGCTCCCCTTGTGGCTACTGACAGGTATCACTGTTTAACAGAGGCTCCAAACCTTCATAAAAGTCACGGAAACAGTTTAGCAAAACTACAGTTTTAGAGAAAAGAAACATAACCCAGCTGAAATCAAATTTCCACTTTTTTTCAGACTTTAGCTCAGCAGAAGATTTTCTCTACAGAAATTTAGGACGCTGCTAATTCAGATCTTAATTTATATGCTATCTTACAAAAAAGTTATACGATTATAAAGTTGGAGAAATGAAGATTATGTTTAACACAAAGTCCTGTCATAGATTTTAAAAGTGTTATCTAATGTGCTCATCTTCCATAAAGTTAGTTTATCCTGAGATTAATAGTATGGACTTCACAGTGTTCTGCTGTATTATCACCAGGGATGTTACCTTTCTGTGACAACTGAGCTAATTCTTGTTGTTATTATGAAAAAATAAACTATTTGTGAATAAGCTTTCATTGCTCTATGAGTGCCCCTGACTGGTCAGATAGTGATAACCCAAATGACTCAAGTTGACACATAAGCTTCAGTTTCAGCCATCCTACATTGTGACTGTTAGAAATAACACAAAGCTGCATTTTCTTCAAATGGGAAAGGAAAGCTGGTCAGAGTTCAAGAAAAAATACTGGACTAAATTCACTAAAGACAGACAAATTACCTTTACATTTATTGCAGCCATGCATCTTATAAAACACATTTTCTGGAATAATATTTTTTGTAGTTTGTTAGAGGTGCATATTTTAAACAGCCAAATGTCAGTGACAGTGGATTTATGAGGCTACAGCTTTTATAGGCCACTTAATATCAGCTCAGGCCACTGACTTTTTAAATGTGTAAATAAGACATTGATCCCTCCTCACAGTGAACCTCTTCAATAAATATGACTTCTGAATAAATAATGAGCGGAAATAGGCTTAGGAGGAAGACAGACAGAGCGGTGAATAGAGATCACAGCAGGAAACTACGAGGAGCAAAAAGAAGAAGGAAAATATTACACAACAGACTAAGAACAAGTTCCCTTTATTATTCTGTAATTTCCCTTGAAGCACACTGAAGAGAGTTTTCATTTTCACAATGAAGATTTATTTTACTGACTCTAAAAGTAGCAACATTCAGTCTATGGAAATCATTTGCTGTTTTTTTTCCTCCATATTTCCAGCCGTTCCATCCATCCGCCTCGTGCTTTGTAAGGAACTGAAGCTGATTATATGAGCATAATTGAATCTGATATCCAAGGCATCCGTTTCTGGTGCAGCGCAGCGATCGATAGAGCTCAGGCTAATTTAATATGCACTTTATCAACCTGCTCATGAAACACTTCATCTTCGTCTGTTATGCCCTCTCTGTCGCCGTCTTCATGTTTGGCTGAGTCCTGAGTGTCTGTGAGCGTTTATGTGCCGGTGTTTATCCTTTTTGTCCTCACATCGATATATTTTACTTGATATTTCCTCGGTTAAAAAGAAAAGAAGTAATGACGTTAGGCTGAATCAATCTGTTTCCCTTCATCCTGCTTTTAAATTCAAATCTTCTTTTATTGGCACCGTGGGAACAAGACATCATCTGCATCTTATCAGTGCAGTATTTCATGTATCGCCTCAGTGTCACAGTATCTTTCTCACTCAAGCAAACCCTCCAAACTCGCTATATTAGGTTTATTTCCGCTTCACTAACAAATTTGATAAATCATTTTTATTTGTTATTCTGCCGCGGATCTTCTCCACTTCCACTTGTTATGCACATACTTATCTCGTGTCATTTAAAATCTAATTATTCTCGCTCTCAGACAGCATGCAGTGTATTGACACAGAAAGAAAGTCAAATGTTTTGTGTTTGGATAAACTTTTCTCTTCCTGGTTGTAGAAGCATCACTTTTATTGATTTTTTTTCTTTTTTTCCACATTAAGAAGGGTTATAATTACAACACATAATCATTAAGATTGATGATTTGTTTTGCATATCCGTTCTTTCACGTATTTCGACATAAGTTTCTTTAGGTAACAGCAAGTACAAAGTCTTACAGTTAAAACCCAAAGATCATCAGCATTAGTTCAGCAAAACAGTCATCATTTCCATTACAGGAATTTGCCAAATCCTTGGTAAGCATTTGCCCGACCTACTGCATGTGTATTTAACTCTAAGAATATGAATAACAATAATAGATCATTATAAACAGACCACATTGAGTTTCATCCCCAGATGGACAGTTCATCCTGAAAAAATAATAAATGAGATACATTTTGATGCTTTCCAGAAGTAAATCATCTGCTATTGTTTTGTTCAGAAGTCATTGTAGCTTTCTGCTTTCACAGCCATCTGGCCAGTCATCAAAACTACGAGTTCACTGATCACGGATTTGGTTTTACTTCTAGTACAAAATGATCTTTGGGACACATTTTGTACGAAGCTACCCAAAGATACAATCTAACCTCGGCTTACGTCATATTTAATCCTAAATCCGATATGATGTAATGCTTGACATGAAAGGAAGCTTGCTTAGCAATGACAAAATGAGATAAAAAAATAATAAAAAGGTCAATTTGTTTAAATGTCTAGAAAAGCTTGATGACCATTTCTGTAGTTTTCACCAACTTTTGAAGACATTTATGAATGGAATTTAAAACCTTCATCACCACAGAAATGTACAAAGTCCACCAATCCATCTGGGAATAGATTTGCACTTACCCATGATAGATACAAAAAACTTAGTGAGTTAACTAACAAGGTTATGTTAGCAGTGAGCTAGTCTGATTAAAGATAGCTTAGCTGAAGAGTGCAACTCAAACTTTTGCCTGACAATAGTTCTGTCCTGTGAAGAAAAAACTCCATAGAAAATACAAGATGAAATAGTCCTGTCAAGACAAAATTTAAGACATGTGATTAACGTGTTGAATTTAAAACCAGTTTATTACATTTTCAGGATGCATGGACTCCCTGATTACAACAGTTCTGCTTAATCTAAGCAGAATACAGACTTCAGACTTTCTGACTGCACTTCATACTTTGTAGTAAGCAGAAAGAGTATCAGCAGTAATGCAGGCTGTGATAGATTCCCATTGTGACACTAACATAAGCACTGACCTCTCTGATCAGCCCCACCTCCCCAGCCTGCCAGCATCGCCGAACTCATCACTTTGAGCCCCATACACAGAACTTCAGATAGCTTGTGAGAGATCAATAAATCAAATCTCAGCTGCTGTACCTGACATTGGCTGAGATGAAAGTAGAGCCAGGGGTCATGGACATACCCTGGCCCTGGGGAGAGCATTGGGAAGCAAGAGGACACAGAGGGGGAACAGAGGGGGACAGAGAGGGGGGATGGAGGGGTCCACCTGAGCCTAATAAAGCCAATTAATGGGATATAATTGGCACCAAAATCCTTGAGCTCAGTCCCAGACAATGTTTCATCCCATTACTATTGACTTTCATGGCAGATCGGTTCAGGCCAATCTCAGATCAGCTTGAGCAGCCATAGCACAGCTGTGTTTGACACTTCTTAAATCAAGGTCACATCTCTTATTGGAAACGGGAACTAAAGCCTTCATGTGAGCTCAAGACTAGACATGGCTCTAAATTCAGCTTAAACTATACATGGATGTGTTTTTTTTCAACTTTGAAGCAACAGAGTTTTTAAGTATGTGTATGGTATTGGTAATGTTACCTTTAAAACCAGTAATGAAAGCCAGTTTGTGTCTAGGCTTTGTGCTGGGGAGGTAGATTGGACACAACAAATCTCCACACCACAAAATGAACTAAACATTTTTATTTTTATTTTTTTACCTCTGTTGAGCTAAATATATGTTTTTTTCCCAGATCACAGTCAAAGAAACTCAAATATGAAATCTAAATTGAATCAAAACCAAGAAATTGAAGGACTATATACCCAAATTAGGGCTGGGCGACATATCGAGTATACTCGATGTATCGCGATATTTTCAATTTACGATAGTTACAATGGTCATATCGCAACCATCGAGTATAGATTGTCGTTCAAATAATAAACTTTCACCGTCAAATTCACTGCGAGTATGGTTTACCCGACACCCTATGAATGCATCACTAGTCCCCCCCCCCCAACCTGAAAATTTTCTACCAATCACGCTGCGCGGAGTAAACAAACAACATGATGACAGCGAGAGTTTGAGGCGAGCTGTGAATGAGACGGAAATTGAAGAGGAATCAGATGAACTGTCTATTTCCTTAGAGAAACAGCGCTGGGATCAATAGTTTCGCAGTGGTTTGGATTTTATATGGAGGATGTCGAACAAAATTAGGTAATTTGCGAAACATGTTATCAAGCCACAAAAGGTTGAACCACAGATTTATTTCCCCCCTGAGACTGTTCTTTTACAAGCCGTTCATAGCCGGTAGAACTGGTCTGTGAAAGTGAAACCTGGAGACGTAGGTATGATTCATTTAGTGCTATGCAATGTGAAAAATAACTCAAAAAACTACTCATTCTTTTTTTTTCTCGCCCTCTGTCGGCTTTACGATACACGCAGACTCATTGCCATAGCAACTGACAACAACGCAACTTTATGTATCAGGATTCAGCACCAAAAACACTCAAACATTTCCCCCACATAGAACAGAACATTCAGTTCGTTAGAGTTTTTTGCTTTTAGATTTGATGTGTGTTTTGTGATTATTAAGTGATCACTGTGGTAGATTAGCTGCCGCTGCTATTAGCCAAGCTAACAGCGATAATTAATTAGCTAATTTAAACACCTGCTTTACTGATGCTCTGTCAGTTTGTGTGTAGGTCGCCTTTTTTATTTTTAAGCTGAACCAAAACACATCTTATTCCACAACACATCTGTTTAAGTTTGTCAAAGTCAAGCATAACTGAACTACTTCCCTTTCCCTCACTTTTTGTTTTCTTAGTTAAAACTTATTTCTCACCTTGTTGTCTAGTCTTAGTGTAGACAGTTCATAGGAAAACACTGCATTCCTTTTTATATGAGATTACATTTAAGTGTAGCAGGGAAATGTGGGCAGGAACTTGCGTGGGTGACATCATGCTGGAAGGGGTCTAGTTTAAAATAACTTTGGAGCCCATTTAAGAATATCATGATATATATCGTGTATCGTGAGATAACAAAAATATATCAGGATATTAGATTTTCCTCATATCCCCCAGCCCTAACACAAATGTAGTTTTGGACTTTAGATTCAAGTAATTGCTCCACCTGGTTTAAGGCCAAAAGTTGCAAGTTTCTATTCAAAAGTGATTACACTCAAAAGTGTTGCACATTCAATTTATTTTCTCAATCTTTTCCTGTATTTTCTTGTTCAGCACAGATATGCAGTTATGCAGTGTTAAGCTTGGTCTGACGATTCATGTGTAGCTGCACCTGTCAAGATGGTTAATGCCACTGTGTTATTTTTACTGGCTACAAATTTGGCTATTTGTTGAGTCATATTTTCCGTTATGTCACATTGATCCTCCAATCAACTTTAGAGTTCAGTGAAATTGTCCGTTTATGTGATGGTGAATGTTGCAATGGGTCATGCATCGTAACTCCAATAGGAAGCACATTAGTCCATCTCCACTGTGCCGTCTTCTTGTTTTTTTGAATTGCAACCCCCAGATTTAGCGCAGAGCTCTACATCGCCAAAATTTCAACATAAAAGGTAATGGTGAGGGATTGACATGCGGCCTTGGGTTGAGGGGTGCTGATGATGTCACTGCCAGGAAGCAGAACATTCAGGGTGGAGAGGCTTGATAATGATTTGGAAAGATTTGTAAAATTGTTCTGGGAGGAGATTCAGTTGAGATGCATTTATGCAAAGAAGATGCAAAGTACCTCTGAATATTCATAAAGCTAACTGACGAGACTCTGACTACAGATGATGTGTGTGAAATGCCATCTTAGACACATTTGACCTCTGAAGAGCTCTGGCGTCATAACCAGCCTACAAGGAAATGAAATGGCAGTGCTTTGCCTGCAGAAGGGCCGTCGCTGGATGTTCAGGGACAACCAAACAATATCTGGAGGTTTGCAGAAGTGTTTTGCAGCTATTGTTGTCATATTGCAAAATAAATAAATATTTATTTTTCAGGATGGATAATGTTTATATATACCCTACAAAATCTTAGACAACAAAAATTATGTATCCATATCAAGAGGCCAGCAGTTAGCATGACAGAACACATGAAGACATGTACGCCTTAAAGGGGCAGTACTATGTAAAATCAGCTTTACATCATGTTATGAAGTTATTCCCTCATCACAAACACACCAGGAATATTGCCTTGATTACTTTATGAATGTTTGAGAAATCCTTTAATCTCCAATGCAACCATTCAGCTGGGCAAAATGCCCAGGTGGACCTAGCCCCGCCTTCGAGGACAAAACTCCTCCTCGGAGCTGCAGGTTCCGAGCTTCAGTCTCAGAGCAGCTCTCATCCACAACTCCTTCAGACTAGCCCATCATAGAAGCTGTCAGTAGCTGGTAACAACTCTGTTAAAGGGTTAATAGAAGAGCCATGTGGTGATGACTTCCTGAAGGCGGAGTTTCAGAAAGAGCAGGAGTTTCTTAAAGAGACCAGTTTTAAGGAGTTAAATTAAAAAGTCAAATTTCTTTATATTGAAATGATACACACAAAGTATACAAAAAAGATACTAATTATTGCGCAAGTCACAAAATGCTTAAAATATATGACTGTCAATAATGTTTTATAAAATGTACGTTATATTTTCACATTTTCACATTAAATATAGTGATATGCCCAAATCCACAAAACTACAACATTAAATTATTTTACATATTTTAAAAGTTTGCTGCAGGTACTACACAATGGCACTCATGGTTTCTAAAGAAAATGTGATAGGAAAAAAAGACATTGGTAAAAAATGTTTGTGCAGGGAATGTTTTTTTCTACAACAATACGTATGGTTGGAAAAAAACAAGAAAACCAAATTTAATGCACCTTGTTTCCCCTGTTTAAATATTCATTTTATTTTAAGGGGAAAAATATATTTCTTTCTCTTGTCTGATCAGAGGTTGTTCCCTGCTTTGAATTATTCAGCTTAAAATGTCTGAAAGGAAGGAAAAAAAACGGGATGAGAAACAAGTCAGATGGAGGTTAGAGACGGAAGTCAGGAAGTGAAACGTTACAAGCGTGACCCGGGTGTTCATGTCCTTCATCTTCTCACCGAAACTTTGAAATGTTGGACAACTGCAGGACAGCAGGAAGTGCCGCCGTGCCCTCTGTGGACGCAGAGGCCAGCAGAGACCGTGCATGACAATTATCCTCAACCCGCAGTCTGCCTGATGCAGCTTACTCTGACAAACAGAAAGGCTCATAAGGCAATGTCCGTCTGCTGATTTAAGAGTTTAACATCATTCTGGTGCCGAGTTTGACAGGAAACGTCTAATCAGTGCGTATATATTGTCCTTCTGAATGCATAAAACAGAAGTGAGAGAGGTTAAGGGTTTATATTTAGGACAGATATTTTCAAATGGTGTGAGTTAACAGCATGAATAAAAAACACCATAAATACTAAATAAGTAGGTATAAATTTTAAACTTGAAACAAATGTGTTTTAAAACGTGTTAAAGTAGCTGAAAAGTCTGATGTTCATCTCATACCAGGAACTGTAAGGCCTGTAAGGCAGCTGCAGTCTGGAGCTAGCTCTGCTAAATGGCAGTTTCATCTGCAGCACCCCACACATTAAAGGCCTTTTGACGTGTCCTTACTTCATACCTGTGTTCGGGTTTGCAGTAGTTACATTTGTTTTCATATCCAAAATTCAGAATAAAGGGAACAAAAGAAAACGTAAAAACAAAGCAGCAGAGAAACCTGCCAATAGTTGCCAAAAGGTCACAAAGGTGACCGAACACAAAATAATGACAGAAATACACAGGACTTAGAGTTATCTTCATGAGGTGAAGATTTATCTGGAGATTTATCCTATAAGGAAGCAATAATTTGTTGATTTAGCAAACTGGAACCACATGGAGGAATGTATAAGCGCCGCAGTTGTGCTCAGTGGTCAGGTATTTTTCTTTTTGTTTTTTTTTTGCTACACTGAGTATGGCCATTGGGGATAACAACAGCTTTCAGGTTAAATTCTCTAGGTCAAGCAACAGTCAGCATTCTTATACAGTGGCCCCTCAGTATTCACAGGAGATAGGAACCACTGTCCTCTGTCAAATATTTGAGACCCTTATAAATGTA
Source organism: Girardinus metallicus (assembly GCA_903067095.1). Lineage (NCBI taxonomy): Eukaryota > Metazoa > Chordata > Actinopteri > Cyprinodontiformes > Poeciliidae > Girardinus > Girardinus metallicus. The sequence continues at coordinate 16,345 of CAEGAE010083753.1, forward strand.
CATATAACTGCCTATTTTAATGGTTGAAACAAAGAATGTGGTTAGAAGGCTGTTAGCGATCAATATGACACCGTTTTGATGGAACACAGAGCAGAAAGCTGAGGTCGTTGTTTCTCCCTTCACCCAGTGGGTTGTGCAGGTTGCTACAATCGATAGAAGCTGCATTCCCCCATACACAGGCACACCTGTTAGAAGGAAACAAACCCACCCACTACAATACTTTCATTCTATTGGCTAAGAGGTTGCAAGGCTACAGTGCATTTTTGTTCCAAAAGCAAGCAGAGAATGTTTCGTAAGCGAGCGGAGTTCTGCGAGAACGCGAGGAGAAATGTTTGAGTGCAAACATTACAGGTTTTGAGAAGAACGACTTTCAGACTAAAAATATGTGCTCTCGAATTGTGGCAGAAAAAATCCCCCATACCACCAGTTACTTCCTACATCCCATAGAGGTAACTGACACTTGAATGACTAATTGAAGGGAGCAACTGGTAGTAACAACAGGCTGGTCAGGAAAAGCTCTCTTACCTTTAAACACATGGTTGCATATTGCGTACACTGGCTGCTGTCTCCTTATGGAGAAACATCCAACCCATACATGGACCTCAGAGTTAGCCACACACCCACTCACACTCACACAATGCCACAACACCAGAGACACGCAATGTTCACTGTTAAGCCTTTCTGTTTTTCCTCAGTGTTAACCCGGACTTAATACATAGAATAATGGTGTCCTGGTGTCTGAAACAGAACTAATCCAGTTTCATGCCACGGCACGCTGATGTTTCCAGCCTTGTTCATTGTCCCTGCCTCATTAATGAACAAAAACATCAATTAATCTCCTTATTGATGATCCATGGACCTTATTTGCTAATTCATTCCTCCCTACAAAAATACTTGCAGTGTCACAGATTAAGATATACTGTATACAATATGTACTTGACATCTTTGTGTCCTTGACATGTGTACATTTATGGCCTTCATAGTGTTGTGCACCGTATAGATTTATGTTCGTTGGCCACCAAGTTATGTTAAGTATTTACATTGATTAGACAGATTAATATGAACTGTACAGTATTTCTTCTACAAAAAAATGCTCCATTTAGTAAGTTATAAGTAAGTTTTAAGTCTTTTAAAAAATATAGAAACAGCTGGTAATGTTTCTACTAGTGAACAAAACAATAGTTCAAAAGTTTGTCTTGCAAAATGCACTCTAGTGTTTTTGATTATCCATCCATCCATTGTCATTACACCCTTGTCCCTTAATGGGGTCGGGAGGTGCTGGTGCCTATCTCCAGCCACGTTCCGGGTGAGAGGCGGGGTACACCCTGGACAGGTCACCAGTCTGTCGGAGGGCAGTGTTTTTGATTACTAGCAGCATTTTCGGTATTTAGGAAAAGAAGCGAAATGGAAATTGAGTGGCAGACAAGATGTGGACAAGAGAAGACAAAAACTGGATAGTTGTTAGAAAATATATTATGAGTATACACGTTTACATTTACACTCCAATTAATTGCATTCTTTTTATTTTTGTGTATGATAAGCATATACAAAATTATTCAGAAATCTGTTCTCAAAAATCATAATGATATAATTCGAACACTGCAGTAAAAGAACCAACAGCAGCTTATTTTATGTCTCATATTTTTGTGATTGTAATAAGAGTTTTCCGTCCCGTTGCGCCACGGCACGCTTATTAAACTGTGGAAAATTTAGAAAATCGGTGGCGGTGTAAACATGAAGTGTTTATGTTTTCAGGTTGTCAACGTTGAGAATGGCACAGAGTGTTGTGATTATAGAAGCTGACAGGGCAGCTACTTGAGTCAATAAGCATTCATTTGCTCCTTAATAAAACTGCAATCAAACGCGCCCTATAGACGCATTAAAGATGACATTCTCCACAGTGCTGCAGATCTTTACTCTTCTGTTATCGTTATTAATATTTACGTTGCATTAAAACAATAACCTCCTTTATGTCACACAATTATCATTAATAAATAAAATAATGGACTGTTGGAGTAATAGGGGAAAAAAGAACCAACAGTTTTGATGGATATGGATGCAAAAAGTATTTTAAGACAAACTTCTTGTGCAATTTTAAAAAATATATCTACACAATAATAAACTGAAGTCAAATTTTAAATCATTGTAACTGAAGGGAAGGAAAGCAGGAGCTCGTGTGGAATAGATTACAAACGGTGGCCGATGGATGACGTGAACAGAAACAGGACTGTGGTGTGGATGAGGCCAAATCCCCGTGAGTTGGTGTGTTCTGCATGCGTTCAGGAGATTAACAAGAGATTACAAAGCACACACACACACACACGCTTTTATGCTCTTAATTTCTTTCCTTATTCAGATATAGCAAGAGAAAGGACATAATCATGTGTTTGGGTTTTTTCAGTGGGATGCACACTGGATTGACATCAACAACGATATCAACCATTATTTGTCATTATTAAAATCCTTATTGGTACGATAAATAAAACTGGGCCGACACTAACAATCAATATTTATTTCCGTCTTCTGGCTGTTTTTACTGCAGGAGCTTGTGGGGATTACCTGTGTGGTATTTGTTTGGTCACGTGACGTGACAGTAAAAGTGTGTTTAACTGAAAGTGTAGCCACTTTTACCTGGTGTCGAAATAGTAGGGAAATATTTATATCAGTCAATCAAGTTTATTTGTGGAGAGCATTCCAGCAACAAGGTATGAAATGTTCTACATCATTAAAACAGCGTACAGTCAACCACTAAGAAACCAGCAACAAACACCACATTATGACAAGTGATCAATCAAGATCATCAATATATGTCCAATATTTTGTTCAATGTTCCACTTATTGTGGTTGAAAAGCAACAGGCGGGTTTTCAGCCTTGATTTAAAGGAACTCAGTGTTTCAGCTGCTATATTTAAACATATGTAAATGATAAATGATACATATGTAAATGATATTGTAATAGAACTACAAGAATCATAACTTGCATGGGACTTTTACATAACATTAAGAAGGACTTATATGATTAGCATAGGGCTGGAGCATAAGCTATGCTTCACCTCACCCCTTTAGTATGTATAGAAACTATATATGTATGTATGTATGTGTAATTTTATTTTCCCTTTCTCTGTACAATATTGTACAAATTGTTACATATTCAAAAACAACAAAATGAAAAAAGTAGAATTGACATCAGGGTTTAGATTTGCAAAGTTGTGTCTAGATGGCCATACATGTTGAACTTTGACCTTTTGAGAGATGTTTGACCTGAATAATAAATTCTGTGTGGAGAAAACCAAACGAAGTGGATTTAAAGCTGATTTAACGAAACGCAGCAGAAACTTTTCCAGCACCTTCCTGTATCTGTATGTAAACAGATGCAGGAAAGCCATCAGTTGTGTAATTTAATCTTTTTCTGTCGAACCAAATTTACCACCACATGAGTCACACGCACATGTAGCACACACAGTGGATTTTCATGATTTGCATGCCACTGTCATGTTGTACCTGCTGGTGACTGGAGATGCAGATATATGGGGTATATGAGGCTGAGCCTGTCTTATTTAAATTTCTGTTTTATGGCTTGTAGTACATATTGAGATCATTGAATGGAGTCGATAGCCGATGATTTTTACCTGAAGGGAAATGGACAAAATATGAGGAGGAATAAAATACACAATACTTATTTGTGAATACAAATTGGGCCTGATCTAGGTTTAATAGTACAAATTAATTATGTAACCTAACATATTTATTAGTAAAATTAAATACATATACATATAAACAAGGCAAACCTTTGATAACAGTAACTTTAAAGACTGAATAATTATAGCAAATTCTAATTACAATAGCATTTGGCAGATATAACTTGCTTCTCTTGGCTCTAATGAATCCAGTACATTTAGATTTACATTTAGTGAAACAATTGATAAATGTGACTTAAATCAAAAACTATTTTTGTCTTTTATTCAGCAGTGTTAAGACAGCTAAAATAGAACAAAAGAAAATCTCCTCTTTGATATTCTGTGAGCATGTTGTCAGAGTGATAAAAATTTAAATACACGTTCCTTATTATCCAGAGTAAAATTTCCTCCTCAATCGCAGTTATTGTAACAAATCTGTTTCCTGCGGCCCAGTGTAGCAAAACAAGTGGCACAACAAAAGAGCATGAAAACTTGACATCTGTGAAGAAGGAGATGCAAGAATGTCTAGGAGCATTACTTAAAGCGCCACAACAGCAGCTTAAAACGGGGACATGTTTCTTCATAACTGACTTTTTCATGTGCAAGTCAAAGGCCTTAAAGCCCTGTTTTGTATTTTGTAGCCCAAAGCCAGATTTCGTAAGAGCAGAAATTAGCATAGCACCCACTGAGGCGCTCCTCACTGGGTGCTAGCAGCAATTAACTAATGGATCCACACAGCTAATCAATGGAGATAAAAAAAAAAAAAAAAGATTTAAGAAACATACGGCTTGGTGGAAAGTTGTAGGGTTTGAGAGTGGATCCCCTGTTGGTAAATTTATTTTCTCTGAAATTATTTCTTTTTATTGCCATAGTGAAGCAATATCACAAACTACCCAGTAATTTTAAAAGGAAGAAGAAAACTGTCAAGCCAGAGTGATTGTGTTAGTAACTTTCAGTAAGCCAGCGCAGGTTAAAGGCTTTTTTTAAGGTACTAATTAGCAGCTTAGTTAAATTACTTCTTCTGTTTTTTTTTTTTTTTATATGCTTCCTATTAAGATACAACTTGTGGTTGAACACCTCCTACTCGTCTGGTTCTCTCATGTCCTCGGGTCCAAGACGTCATGCGTAACAGCAAAAACCACAAAGACAACAGATTACTGTTCAACATCAGACATATCCAGAGTTTATTCAGACAAACAAATGCATCAAACCACACTAACAACACAACAGAAGCATCAGAAACTCAGAACCACCACAAACAATCATTAATTACCTGGAGAAGCAGAGAAATGGACCAAAACAAAAGGCAAAGACGCGTCTTTGGAAATCACTGTTCGGCTGCAAACCAAGCAATGTGATTCCCTCCTCTGGGTTGTAGAGTTTTATCTAAAAGGTGTTTCCTTGTTTTAATTTATGCGTTTAAGGCGTGTTCTCTCCTTCTATAGCTGCAAGAAGGTTCAAATTACTAAGATGAGAAGTCGAAGTCCCCACAGGCCTGTTAAAGGTCTTGGTGCGCAGCTGTTTACTTTTTAAACAAAGCGAGAGCAGAGTTCATTCAGACAGTTTTTCACTTGTCGGTTTAAACCTTCCACAATCTCCTCTAGCTCCTTCTTAGACAAACACTTCGAACACAAAGCCTAGTTTCTTCTCAGAGTTCAGAAAGAGGTTATCCTCATTTAAAACAATGTTAATTTTGTCTAATATTTTAAACATGTAATTAGAGTTAAAAGCAACATTAAAACTAGCATATTAATCTAATAATTCCATGATTACCCACATATAAATAGAAAATAAAATTATATTCTTAACTTCAGTCATCTTTTGGAGGAGAATTGATGAAGAAGCTAAATATGCTAGCATGATCAAAGCACATTTTCTCAGGTCATCCTGAGAAAATTTGTGGTTGAAGTTATGATTATGCTATCTTATTTCAAGAGTAGGAGTTTTTATTCCCACCTATTTGAGTCTGAGTCTGGGAGAGATGTGTTAATGTAGCCCAAAAGTTACAAATGTTATTCACGTAAGGGATCATTGGACGTGGATATGACCTGATGCAGAGTCCAAATAGACTATTAAAGGGAATTGGGAATGTTAAAAAAAACATTCATTTATACATTGAATCCCTAGAAATCAAAGGAGGATTTACTTTCCCTTTTCTATAAAATAAAAACACAAAATAAAAGGAATAACAAAAGCACTTTTCCAATAATCTATTAAATCTCAACAGCAAAGTAAAAACTTGAGGAGAAGCAAGATTATAAAGCTTTGGAATGAATTCAGTAAAAGCACAAACAAATCAAAAGCATCTACAGTGTAGGAAGAAAGAAGGGAAGCAGGCGTTTCAAGGCCCTCCACCTGATGGTAAAAACTGGTGAATTGAAAAGCTATAATAGCTGAAAACACTGAGGGGAGGATAAACGGAGGAATTGCCTTGGAGGTTTGCCACTTGCTGCCATTGAATGTACTGTAACCTTGATGATGATTTGTTAGATCCAGTTCAATGTGAATGCACAATATGTCAGGTCTCTTTTTTATGTCAGGTGTGAGGCGAGGAAACAAAGGACTGACATTGAGACTTTGAAGGCCTTGACAAGTAAACCGAAAGACGACAAAGACATCTGTTTAAAGGGTAGATGAAGAGGGTTTTCGCTGTTTTTTTGGTGTGTAGCAGTATGACTAATTTGGAAATATGACTGGAATTAAAATCAAAGAAACATATGACATGTATGTAGCTTCACAAGGCAGTGAAGAAACCCTGAGTTCATATTGTTTTTATTATGACATTGCTGAACTTCTTGCATTTAGCTCGGATTTTAAGTGTCAAATTAAATCAGTGAAATATCATACTGTAAATTTTGCTAGTTGCAGTTCATCCAAAAGCCAGACACAAAACAAATAAAAGAGGAAAATTATTGCAAACAGCATGTTCTCCCAGAGCATGTGTGGCTTCTCTCTGGGTGCCCCGGCCTTCTTAGACAATCTAAAGACATACATATTTTTCTTTTTTTTTTAGAATTATTTTCAACCAAACACTCCATAAGTTAATTGACATCACATCACAGCTTCTGCTTTCCACCAAAGGGCTGTTTGAAGGAGAAAGATGTGATGGGATCTTAAATCTGTTGACTGACCGTTTGCAACTATGTCATTCAATCACGTTGCGGCGGCATGATGCACATCGGATGTGGGTGATGGCAGTACTGAATATAGTGACTGTGATTGTGTTCTTAAGTTATTTTTGCAGTATATCCATGGCTTCTGCTTTTCAAGTTGAGCTGATTTGTCTGTGGAAGTGGCAGACCTAGCAGGGGCTTAGGCACAGAGGTTTTCACAAATATAGGAAATAGCTTGCTTAGAAACCGGCCCATACCTTCTCTCTCCTGTTGATTTGATCGAGTTTGCTTGAAATCACATGATCTATTCCACTGTCATTACACTGGAGCAGATTTTAAAGTGTACTAAAATCTAGATGCTAACCAGTTTTGTTTTGTTTTGTTTTTTTGGTAATGGTAGACTATGTGATGGTGGGGCGTTCTCTCCATGGCAACTAATGATTAGACAAACTAGGTTTGTCTAAACCTAGTTTAGACATAAACCAACTTTAGACATAAACGAGGTTTAGACATAAACCTTGTTTATGTCTAAACAAGGTTTAGATTTAGACATAACATTTGATTGCATCTTACTAATCTTAATTATGAAGTATGTGAAAGTTGATGGTCTTACCTTAAGTTTTCACTGTAAATCCACGTTTACACTGAAGCCTGTCAGTCCTTCTGGTTGACGGCTGCTAACCATTTCTCTTTCCTCATCCAAAGTTCCACTATAAAATGACCAGTCTGGTTTGCATCTTTGTCTGTTTGTGCAGTCAAGCACCCCAACATTATTACAGTGAAGCCAACTAAATATTAGACTACCAAATATCAGTTTTTCTGGGAAACTTTACATGGGTTGACGTTGAGCATATGTCGTTTTGACGTTTGTCGTAGTGGAGTGGGCCGCTTTCTAAAGAGCTTGACATGTCATGTCCAATGGATCAATACGGCCCTATGCCTACCCACCATGCAGGCGTGCACCCTCTCAGGTATCGAGGTCATTACCACAGTCCAAAACCAGGCATGTTAACACAGCTGGCATCCATAAAGCCCTCCTAGGTTTGAATGTGTGCCTTTGTCAGTCCTGCAGTGAACTAGCTATTTGTTCTAAACGTGCTATAGGTTTTCCTTTAAAGGGATTAATCAGTGCATAACTTGAAGCTTAGAAATGTTTTGTTTCCAGATTGGTTCAAAGAAAATTTCTTTACTGTAGCGCATAAAGAGGTAATAATCAGCAAATTAGCTTTCCGAGCTTCTGGTAAAACTTCTCCATCACAGGTTCACACACGTAGCGCGAACTGACCGGTTAGCACTTAAAGTGTAATGATCGCTAGAGCTCGGCAGTTACAGGCTGATGTGTTGTCTCTCTGTGTGAACTGTTTGTACATAAATGACCGCTTCGGCATGTGTGCGTGTGTGTGTGTGTGTGTTTACTTGTTTGTATGAGGATTTAGTGTGGATGCTCTTGTGCCCCATGGCTAGGCCCACTCTTTTATATCCATGCCAAACCATACCGGCTTCTGGCGGCTCATCAGACCCCCAAACCACACACACACACGCCGACTCAAAAACTTGTTTTCTTTTTTCCCTTTACAACATCTCTCTCTCTGCTCTCGTTTTATCAAATCCCCCCACGCCTCATCTATTTGGCTGGACGGCTGCAATATCACTGGCTCCCAGTTGTTTAATTCAGTTATATGTGTACACACTATGTGTCTATCTGTGCATGCATGCGTGACCACGCATGTGTGGATGTGCGTGAGGATGGCAGATCGCCCGGAGACCCAGTCTGCCCATTAAGTTGATCAGGGAGTGGAAACATGGTTATAGTGCTGTAATGTGGGCTCCGACCAGCTCTGATAAAACAGCTTCTTCCCACAAGTACCTGCATCCCACTGTGAGGCTTACTGCAGTTATTTTCGCCACCCGCCGCACATTTAAAATCCATCTCTGGATTGTTTTCTTTTTTCTGCCTTTTATTCTAAGTTGGATTGTTGTTTCTGGAAATATTTTGGCTCCCCAGACAATCAGATTAATTGCAATGTGCTTGTCTTACTGGAAAATAAAGGAATCGCGTTGTGGTGTAAACACTCAGGACCACTGTACACACTGAAATGGCTCTTTGTATGTGGGCTTCTCAGAGCATATAATGCAGTTCTCTCTGTGGATTCCAAGCTTTTTGTTTCACACACAAATCTTGTCAATGAATTATGTAATTCCTGTTGTTACGTGATGTCATCTTTGGATGTTTCTTTGTGTTTTGTTGACAAAACTGTGTCCGTTGTAGGTTCTCCAAAGATATTTGCATATGGCTGTAATGTTGTTTTCTTGCCAATTTGTTCAGTTTGGGATTCTTCACTTGATTAACATTACTAAAGGAAGGTTACAAAATTACGACAAGATTTTAGGGCCATTGTGGATTTAAAAAAAAAAAGGAAAGTTCTACCAAAAGCTTTCTGGAAAAATCTAGAACATTTACAAACTACGAAAGTTGTAAATTTGTGAGAAAACACTGAGAATTTTTAGATCAATCTCAGAAATTTTCTGGGAAAAAAATTGTACATTTCAGAGTGTGAAATGTCAAAACCTTTTGACTATTGAAACTCTGATTTTCTAGATTTTTCTATAAAATGTTTGACTTCTCAAAATTTCTGAATTTATTCAAAGAAACTTTTGGTTGCAGTGGTACCAAAGTCTAGCAACTAGTCTCCAAGCCTAGTTGCTAGACTTTTATAGTCTTTGCCTCTGTGTTTTGATTTTCATGGACAGAATTTTAAGGGGTTTCTTAAGGGTCAGAAGGCTTCATTGCTGTAGTTTTTCCTGCATCACTACAAAGCACATTTGACTTGTCTGTGTTGGAGGGTGGTGGATCTAAAGCTGATGCAATCCTCTCTTCCACAAGATGATGGTGATAGAAAGACTTCATCTGAGGAGAAGGCATCAGAGGTTTTTTGAGTCTAGTCCACTTAGACTGAAAATATCTTCAGGCTTCAAGCATTGATATTCCTGTGGTGAACGAGCAGAGCTACACGTCTCACACATTTTAAACAGGTTGTATTATGTGTTTTTCAACCACATAGTATAATTTTATGGCACAATCAAGTAACTATGTTACCTTCAGTTGTTATAAAAATGCTGTCAAATATGACTTAAAAGAAATTTGGCTTTATAATTTGATGCCTTGAAATTGGGAGTCTGTCTCTTTAAATTTCTTTCTGTCCAGGCACAGAGAGTGCCTGGACAGAGTCTGAGATATGATCTTTGGCTGTTATAATCGATGGAGGAGATGGTTTGAACTTCCTCTTTCTCTCTCTGCTCTTTGAGAGGAAAGAACTTTTCCACACTTTTTCTTTTAAGAAACCACTTTTGGCTGTTTTTATTCATTTTAAAGACCAGTCATTTGTTCCAGGGGGTGAACTGCATTTTATTTCCATTGTATTGTTTGACAGTCCGTGTCCGACTGTAAAGCTTTTCAAACACGACCTTGTAATTCGCGTCATGTGTTTGTGCCATTCGTTCCTGCAGTCTGCTGCAGACGAGTCTGGAATCAGATCCACTCATTTATTATTCAATTAAAGGTCGCCAGGGTCATGGCGGATCATTAACCATGGAGGTTACTTCAAAGGAGGGAGACAACGGAAACCGAAACACGGAAACGCACCAACAGATGCAAAACAAGAAAAAGGATGAAAAAGAAAGAATCTGTTGATTGATTGATTCCTTATTTCAAGGAATCACCTATCCCAGTTTTGAACTCCTGTTGACATCCATTGCTAATTGCAGTAGCATCCACATTGGCTGTGTTCAGTTTTTTCTCAGTTCGCTAAAGACTCTGGCAAATCTCCACGGGAAACTTATCATAGGGCTTGTAGTGGCGATTTATCCAATGTGAGCAAATTGGGAAGAGCTTTGTAAGACAGAAATAACCTCAGCTCAGCAATAACAATAGTTCAAGAACACAATATGTCTCGTTGCACAGTGAGGACATAATGAGATCAGGAGAATTTCCAGAGCTGGGGGTCTTCAGGCTGGAACGACAGCAGAAACTTTAATAGACTTGTATGGTATCGATTCTTTTGGGCCATCAGATGTTGAGTACAGAGAGAGACAATGAAATGTTCACACCCTAATATGCAGCCATTTATACCTACAGTAGTTTGTATTCATAGAGTAGAACAGGGCAAAGCCTCGTTCTAGTTTCCATGGAGATGATTATGGCACATAATCTGTTTTTGCTTCTAAAGTATAAAGGTAAAAAGATTGGTCTTTAAAAAAGTAAGCTTATATTGGCGGTTTTTCAAAAACTGAACATCTTTGCTGTAAGAATAAGATTGAGGGGAAGAGTCAAAAACTCAGTTAGACATGTCAAGGAAATTTTCATTATACTAGCATCATTCATACACAAGGCTATCCAAAGTGAAGTACATGACATAAAAACAAAAGGTGGACTCAAAAAAACATTAAAAGTAACATAAAACATAGAAAATAAAGGCATAGATGATACATGTTTCAACTGCTTTTTGTCGAGATAATTTTATCGTAAGCTGTGTTAAATAAAAATGTTTTAAGTCCCGATTTAAGGGAAGTAACTGTTTCTGCATGATTACTATGTCATGGCAAATTTGACTTCCCAAAGTCATTTCAAATTTAATTATGTCTGAGTTAAAATAAGTTAAAATAAAACTGATTTTATTTTATTTATTCACATCAGTTGATGATGTAACACTGCGTTACATCATAAATAGAGGTGATGGACCCATGGGCTCAGCTTGATTGGAAACCAAAATTTTATGATTTGTTCAATTTTCAGCTGCTCCGGTTCAATTTTGCACTGCTCTGTGTCAAACCAACCAAACCCTTTGAAAACCCTGTTCCCCTCCTCACCTGTGGTGGTGATGCACTCAGAACTGCATGAAACGACATGAAAACCTCTGAAGAAGACGTGAGCGCATCTTCCTCCTTCACAAAATGTTAACAAAAATGGTGTAGCATCAGATTTCAGCAGTTGTAGGATTTCTCTTTTGTCTTTGATAAAAGACAACAATCCATTTCTCCCATAGCACTTGACACAAGGACGTGTTTGTAGCATGTGGTTGTATTTACCCAGAATTCCCTGTACTCTGCTTCCAGCTTTTGGGGCTTTTTTCAGGTCCACTTGGCATACAACAGCAAAAAAACAAAAACAAAACAAAAAAAACATTCTTTTAAAAATACTGTAAGACTGTCATGTGATAACCTGCTTTATGTTTTTCTTTGCCATCTCCAAAAGTACTTTAATTACTACCCTTTAGATAAAAAGTACAGACATTGATAAGCATTTTACGTTTTCTGTAGATAGGTATAGAGGGCTAGATCTATTTAGATAGCTATAATTGCCTAGCTAGCTATCTAGATGGCCAGATCTATCCAGCAGGATAGGTAGGCAGCTAGATAGATCTATCTAGCTATCCAGCTAGTGAGATAAATGGCCAGCTGGTTGTTTAGTTAGTTATCTAAAGCTAACTAACAGCTTTCATTAAATGTTATAAAATGGACTGAGGAGAACATATTATGGAGAACATATTATGAAATATGGAAGAGTCAAACCAGTCTTGGTTTGACTCTTCCATATTTCATCAAATGAAAAGGCTTTATACAGTTTAAAATATTCTGAATGAGATTTTACATTAGATTTTAGAAACTGGAACATTGGAACCAAGTCTTTGATGGGTTTAGACATTAATAATTACTTTATTGACACATCAGTTAGAAACAAACCAAAAGAAAAAGGCTAAGAGGGACAAAAACATACATAATGAAAGACAAATAGTATAAAGGCTGTGAGGCATGTTTGGATTGATCCTTATCTGCATCTGTCATGCTGCTCTAACCTTCATAAAGCTGGCAGCAGAGACAGATTGGTGTGAAAATTTATAATGAAGCCTTTGATTGCAGTCAACGTGCCGCTTACCACTGCAAAGCTTTGACAAACTGCATTGAATGCTAATCATTGCATTTTTAACCTCTTTTGAGACTTTAGGTAGCCTCATTACCGAACAGACTAATGATGAACTTTGTAAAGAACGGAGAGGACATGATTCGTTTTTCAGATTATATTATAAATTTTAGTTTGAAAAGAATTGTACCATCCAGTTTTCTTTGTCGGAGAGAGAATTTATCAATATTCAGCTCTTCAGTTGAAATCCTCCACAATTTGAGTTTTTCAATCCCCACATTGATTGAAATTAACTGGATTATTTTCAAGCTGTAATCAAACCAGTACTTCTTTTGATATTGAGAACACCTTAGCATGGCAGAGCTGTTGGTAAGAAGCCCAGTTACCAGCACAGTGAGTCGAAAGTTGTTGAGTTAAAAATCTCTGAGCGTGATGGCGTGAAGAGAAAACACTCACTCCAGTGCTTTTGCCAAAGAAAGATGTCAATAAGGGTGCGTTCACACAGGCCCTGTTTAGTCTGGTTTAATCCTACTCTGGTTTGTTTGCCTAAAAAGTCAGTTTCATTTACTTAATTGCACTCTGATGCGGACCAAAAAACTGAACTCTGGTCAGCCTAAAAACTTAGGTTTTGGTTTGGTTGACATGAACTCTGATGCATAACAACACATCCACAGAGGTGGTCCGAATGGGGATCGAACTGGCAACCCACCAATAGTGTTACGAACACCGTCACCACCATTGTACTTTAACTCATGTTCATGTTTTTCTCTTGTCTCCTGCTTCAATTCAATAGGCATCTGTTTCTTTGTGTGGATAAACAAGAATCGTCCCGAAGCACGATTCTGAACTCAGATTTCACAAAATATATGGACCAGCATAATATATATACTTGAAATTTGATCAACATTTCTGACACCACTCCATATTTGTTCATTTTGTGAAAAAAACTTCTGAATATAAAACAGAAGTTTGTTGCTGTATTACATGCAGAAGTGCGCTCTAACAGCAATGTTTATATTTCCCTCCAACTACCTCCAGGAGAAATGATTAGTTTTGAGAAATGTTTATCTGATGCAGAGAGGAATTATGTAGATTCGTTTGATTATTCACTAATCAACTATGACTGGGCTTGGTGTCGAGTTCGGCAGGCGTCTCTGAATCTAAAATGATGCAATTTTCGTCACGTGTCGACGTCAACAAAAGCCGATTTCGGCACTTTGGCCTTTAACAGCTCAAAGGGCTTGGTTTGTTCGACGCAGGGCAATGTGAAAATGAACCAGCAGAAAATGTAACAAATATTGCAACAAACCCAGCCTAGTGGACAGATAAGAAACCAGGTCTTCCTCCGATCTGCTTCACCCCTTCTCTGTTTTATCTGAGTTGAATGTGAGACTCCAGCGAAACAGAAAACCTGGGATTGACACCACTTTGCTAAGGAGTTGCCACAGCCTGAAAAGAGGCTGATGATGACCAGTTCATTAGCTCCAGCGTTGTCTGCTGCTCTGTGCTAGTCACGCTGAAAAACCCAGATGGATGAATATTGGTCTTTGTTTAATGTTCTTTTTTTTTTCCACACAATAATCTTTTTATCATCCATCTGTCTCTGTCCTCCTCACAGTCACAGGCATAGAAACGCACACACATAAATGCACAGCCATCCATCTACCTGTCAAAAATCAAGGATGTTCCCTCCATTTGCTAAACAAGGAGCACCAAGTCACCTCAGAGCACCGTGTGTGTGTGGTTACATGCCTTAATAGCAGCAGCAGCACAAAACACTCAACCTTTTTTAGATTCAACCTGTCTGGACACTGTGTGACAGAAAAAGCTCATTTTCTCTGCTGGAATACTTTACCCATCCACCACGCAACTCTGGCATTCTTCCACCAACCAGACGATTATATTAGATTATCTCTTCATGCGTGTGACAATAACACATTTACAATCAATGAGAGCTGGGCGTTCTGCCCTAAATTAGCCATGACTTGCTTTTCAAAGGGATCATAAATAGCTATGAATGTTTCATAAACCACCAGCAGCAGCTGAACAACAAAGGGCGGCTGCTGTTCTGCTGTGCTTGTGGCGCAAAACACAGTGTGGTTTTAGGAGACTACATTAGCAAACCGACATGACGGCAGAATGGCTTGTTTGGCAAAACTGCATGTCAGTGTCGTCTATTTAACTTGTCATCGCACATAAACCGACTGTTTTTAACGTGGCTGCAGACTGTTCTAGTGTACGGCCGTGCTCGCATGCAGTCGCATCTGGCAAATATTAAGCGACAGATGAAGCATTCCCCTTTGCCTTTGCTTACATACCCTGACTATTCAGAGCCGTCACTGAAATAACTAAGTGTCACATTAATACAAACAGTGACAGCACGCGTCCCCAGCAGCTTCCCAAAACCATGACAGAACTGTGAAACTGAAGAGTATTTTAGTCATTTCCAAGAGGCCCAAGTTGTCATTTTACCAAACAATGTAAGTCAGACATGTGGTGTTTAGAGAGAAGTTAGGTTTGCTACAGGGAACTAGAGCAAAGTGGAGACTCTTCTGATGTGAGTCTTCTTACAGTTGTGAAATGAAGACAAAGTCTTCACTGTAATACCAGAGGATACCGTGTTAATTTTGGCAAAGATAGCCTATTCATATTCCATCTGGCTCCATGAAATGCAAGGCATTTTAAAAGGGCAGTGTTAGTAAAATAGACTGTTTTTTAGCTTTAGATCATGTTTTAGTGTTATCCTCTCATCAAAACATACCTGGACTGTTTCCCTGAGTCTTTCATGCAAATTTAATAAATCCTCTAATCTAACATGGCTCCTGTCTTTTCCATAACACTCCTCCTCAGAGCTTCTGCCTGACAGAGCTGGCTTATCCTGCTCAGCTCCTTCAGACTAGCCAGCATCATTTAGCAAACACCTGGTGGAACTGCACATTTGCTGAGCTCATTATAGGAGCTACTTCTCAAGCTAATAAAAAAAGCAAAGCTAATCATGTTGGTGTTTTGCGGAGAATTCCCTGCAACTTCTGTAGAGAAGTCTGTTTGGAAGATGGAATTTCTCATAATTATAATTTCAACCAGTCTTTACATCCAGATTTGCAGCGTCCAGCTTTTTTTGGTGCAGAATTATGAAACATGTCTTATGTCACTGACGTAAAAGTCATTGACACGACTGTCAGATTGTATATGCTTTACAAACTATCCAATTTAGTTTGCAAATTGGATAGACACAATAATTTGTGTCATTGAGTAATGAAATGACACAAATCTGATGTTTTGTGGGGTCAAAAGCTGGGGATCAGACTGCTGTGAAAAAGTCTGATTTGGTCTCATTTGCCTGCTGTGTGAATGTAGCACGAGTCGTCCTGTGATTGGTCCAAGGCCAAGCAGATGTAGGCAACAGATGGATGATTTTATCAAACATGATTTTACAGGTTGGGTAAAAAGTTAAAATGTCATAAATATCAGGCATGTTTTCGGTGTATGGCAAGCAGTAAATAATTCTGATCATTTGTAATGATGGCTGCCACAGCAGTTGTTTCTGTTTTTGAATAGCTTTTAGAGCATGACTGCTGACCCCATAAAGAAATGACTAACTGCAAAGACATGATTTATTAGGTTAATTGAGCTAAAAAGTAATAGAAACTTTTAGGCAATTTCCCTAAATTTGAACAGATTTCCATTTGAATATGTTGTGTGTGGTTGTTTTAAAACATATCTTTAACTATTATAAAAGAATAATTAGTCACTTTTCAAACAGTCAACATGAATGCTGTGAAGTCCAAAGTTTTTTGGAGAGTGACTCTGGGATTCTTCCTCTATCTCTGCCAACACAAGTGCAGCCGCTGCAGTCCAGGCATGAATATTAACCCCATGGATAATACTCTGCAGCAGAAGAGCAGCATAACTGATGGATGTTTTTTTCAATTTGCATGACTCCCCCAAGCATTTGAGATACTATTGTTCAAAATTCAAAACACTACATTTAACATACTGTTAAAAAAAAACTAAAAAACAGCACAACTCAAGCTGTGTGTTGTTCAATATCTGGGGGGAATATTCCAATTGGTGAAAATAAGCTTAAGCTTAATCAAAAGGTCAGCTGTGGGGAACGTTGTCTTATCTTCAGCTCCTCTGGTCATGGATTCCACTGACAGCTTGACCCAGGGCTCCTCAGTGACAGAGGCTCACATCTGGCAGCTGCTTGTTTATGACAGCAGTTAACACTGGATCAGGGAGGCTGTGGAGGAAAACATGTAGAGGCTTTAAAGCAAACAGAGAACACACATCTTAATCTGGATGGCTAACAAGTTTGCTGTGAGACTGATTTAGATTTTTTACAATGTTCAAAAAGTAAGATAGCAAGAAATAAGTAAATAACCTTCTACTCCAAGCCTGAAGCCAGAACCATAATGGGATGTTCCAGATCAAAGGTTAATCACATCTTACTCTGGTCTACTCAAAGTCAGGACCTAAATCCAATTAAATCTGTAGCAAATTTGAAAATCGATTTTCACATATCCTTTTTATTCAGTCTTAGTTTGAGCTGAAGTAACGTCGAATTGGCAAAAGTGGTGATATACCCACAAGAGTTTCAGATGTAGCACAGCAAAATGAGGTTCTGCTGAGATTAAACCATGGTTTAAATATTTTTCATATATTTATCAGTTCCAAATGTTAAAAGCAGGGATGCACCGATATGAAAATTTGTGCCGATATCAATATCCAATATTAATTATGCTGTTATGGCTGATAACCAATATTTACTAATATTCTACATATTTTCCTACACTTTAAACACCATGTAAAGCCACCACACTGCCTTCATCACGTCCCTGCTTTAGTTAAACACCCCCATAATGCTGCACTGCATCCCTACCTTTATCACATGACTGAACAAATAACACACAGCTGACCACACACACTCCCCTGTCTGAAACACACACACAAACGGCAACAAGATAAAAATAAACATCTGTCAATATAAGCCCAGTTTTAACTATTGGACCAATATCGATATGTAAAAAAATGACTAACATTGGCTGATTCCGATGTAGATGCTTATTGTGTATCCTTATGAAAAACCATGTATTGTTGTTCTTGCTACTTTAAAATTCAGAAGAAAGTGATATTTGTCTTGAAGTAGAATGCTCATATCACACCATATAGTTTACGTACTTGTTCAACATTGTGGCCATTTCAATTGCTTGTTGTAAATATTGCACATGTGTATAATAGTACACTCATTTTGCAAAATGCATGACGATTGTCTAGATTTGTACATTTTTAGTGGTTTAAAGTCTAAGTCTTCCCTTTGTCTGAAAGCCTATTGGTGTAATGACGGCAGTGTCTGCTTTCATGTCTCCTTTCTTTACATCCTGATGTTTGGATGATGAGACTTCCTCCAGATGAAAGACAGAAGAGAAGCCTAGATAGCTAGCAGGTTGAGTGGGGTGGCTCTGAAAACCAGAACGACCGTAAACAAGTCTCTAGGGTGAACGCAAATACACACACACACACACGCACACACACGCGGAGCTTCTCATCCTTGACTGTGAAAGTGGGTTTCTGGGGGACGGTAGGGAGAATCTCTGATGGCTCACACTGTTCTGACAGTCTCATTATAGTGGAGTTAGAGTGAAGACCTTGGTGTGACAGAACCAAAGTCATCGTAGTTGGCCTCCATCAGCTCCATCGCTGCGCTGCCTGACCAGCACCGGCGTCGGCCCACAGCTTCTTCCCGGCAAACCCAGAATCCCTCTGGGAGCAGAGCTGCTTTAGAGCCAGCAACACATTTCAGTGCAATTTTAGAGCCACCTGTTTTTTTCCACACTCAGGCCTTTTCCCCCTGAAAGCCAGAAGCTTCCTACATCACCTGGACATGTCAGGCTGTTTGTCCATGTCAAGGCAGCCATAATGTGCAAAAAAGTTACACAGTTATCTAAAATTTCTACTGTGTTGTTATAATCTCCCTGTGTGCTCCGGGGTGGACTGGTAACCTGTCCACTGCACACCAGGAAGAGCGACTTTAAAACAAGAATTTTCTTCAGCATACAGCGTTTAAAATCTAGAACAGCAGTCCAATTATTAAAAGAATGAGACGCTGGCAAAATCAACCAAAATATAAAAACATCAGACCATTAATGAGAGAT
This sequence comes from Girardinus metallicus, assembly GCA_903067095.1. Taxonomy (NCBI): domain Eukaryota; kingdom Metazoa; phylum Chordata; class Actinopteri; order Cyprinodontiformes; family Poeciliidae; genus Girardinus; species Girardinus metallicus. The sequence continues at coordinate 35,207 of CAEGAE010083753.1, forward strand.
TCAACTCACTGAAACTGAATGTTGACCTACTTTCGGTATTCTTGATGCAATTTGTTCTTTTCCAGTAGCAGGAGGAAAAAAATAAAAAATTTGATTTCTCCAAATCTTTTGCAAGTCTTTTATGTGAACACCGGAGGGGAAAATGAACTGCAGCACACTACAATGTGTTTTTGCATCCAAAGGCATCTGCTCATTTCAACAACAGTTTAAGTCATCCATCACCCAGGGTAAGATGACATCAGCGCACTGAAAGGGAAGACGGATCCAGGAAATGTGCTGCATTCTATCAACATATCTCAATGTTTGCGCTGTGATTGACTTGCAGGGTGGTGGGGATCATGGAAGCTGACTATCACTGCTGGGATTAGCAATAAATCCTTTTCATGACTCTGAACCTCACAACATTCTTTCTCTCTTCAAATCTCTCTCCCAGCAGCTTTTCTCAATCTTTCTCTTTGTGGCTCAGTCAGCTTCTTAGTCGCTTTTCTAACCCCTCGTCCTGCTTGCTCGCCGCCGCCGGCATGCCAGAGAAATAGATTCTGCTCTAATTGCCAATATAATGATGCAGTCTACTCATTTCACCTGACTAATTAATACTAGATCCGAGGTCCTTTGCTACTGTCTCACTGCTTACAATAGAGGGGCACATTCCACTAAACCTTTCCTCTTTCTCAACTCGTTCACATCCTGAAACCACGCGGTGTGACATGTCTCTGTAGTAAGTTTTTCTATCTTACACGGAGCAAAAGCCTGAAAAATGTTTACTATGCAACAGCCCAGCCATAGCTTCAGGTAATAGAAAAATGTATATATGTTAAGGTCTATTTCACTTTACAACCTCATTTCTAGCTTCAACACAGGTGAAGCTGTAAAAGATACTTTTTGAATTCTCTTTATCTGATTAGCAGACTGTTTGGAACTGAAGAGAGCGAGATTCAATTGAAGCCATTGTTTTCTTGAGTTAGCAACAGTGTGGTCTGGTATTAGTGTCACAATTAAGACTATTACACACCCAACAGTGGCTACCCCCTTGTACCAGGAGACAATATTTATTCTGATGCCAGCTACTGATCTGAATAATGACAGACCAGCAGCAGTAAATGAGCAGCCAACGCTGCCAAATGAAAAGTAGAATACCGCATTGCATAGGCTAGTGACTAACAACTCTAGGTTGGTCACACTTCACCCTCTGCTGTCCTTAAGCACAGATAGGCTGGTGCTAACATCATAGGGGCTAACAACTAGCATTCTTGGTTGCACAACCTGTGGTTTTTAGGAAAATGGTCAAAACACATTGCCATGTGGCTACCTTTGGAATAAATACCTCCTGTGGCAATGAAGAAGACAATCCTGGGTGGGCAATAGTCTCAATTTTGGCACTAATACCTCACCATGGCAACAGTTACCTTCACCATAGCCATCAGCCAGGATTTGGCCCAGAAGTATTTCTCATATTTTACAGAAGTCATAAAACCAAAGAGTCTCTGCACAACTTTTAGGTTTAGTTTTAAGGTAATCAGCTAACTGCAGAATTGAGGAATGATGTGTCAGTCCCAGTCCATGGATAATAGTTCTGTAGCATACAATGAAGAGATCATTATGTTCTCATGTTATTAGATACAGAGTAGATGTTTCTGGTTAGTTTTGTGGAACGCATTTCAGACTGAAGAGAATCATATCAAACACAACATGTCGAACACTTCCAGATGTCTCCATTTGTGTCGTACCTTAAGTCTCCTTTTATTCCTCAAGTTTGTTTAAAAATACCACCCAGAGTCTTCATCGACTCTTGGGGAATAGCTGAACAAAAGAACCTTTGATGGAAGGGGAAGTATCTTTGCTCTCATCTCTATTCTCTTGTTGAATGTCTGCACAGGGCGTCTTTCTCAGGTCTTTTTGGGTCACACAAAGCGCAACGCTTTACAGGCCTGCGGCACTGCGGCGGATGTCTTGCATAAACCTTTTCCCTTGTGATACCGTAACTATTTCCTATTTCCTCTTGCTTAAAGCTTTCCCAGCGTGCATAGCTGTTGACAACAGGTTTTTAGTATTGTAACTTTTGGCGTTTTTACAACTTTCTCCCTCTAAGTTGTTTTATTTTCAGCAACATTATGAGAACAAAAATAATGTAATGTTCAATGAGAACATTACATCTATTGGATGAAAATATTTATTTTAGTTTGTCTTCTCCGACTATAGTCATTGTTGATTTGTTCACTATGGTAATAGAGGTTTAGTGATATTGTAAATATATATATATATTTTTTTCTTTTTTCTTTCATCTTTTAACAAACCAACCAAACAACAGGTTTAGTCCAGAATGAAATACAAGCTTTGCGATGGACAGGTGACCTGTCCAGAGTGACCACTGGACATCGGCACCACCACCCCTCATGACCCCACTAGGGACAAGCATGAAAAGAGGATGGATGGATGGATGGATGGATGGGTGGATGGATGGATGGAATACAATTTTCACTGGTTCCTTTATTGACAATAGCTATATTACTGTAAGTTATGCAGCAGCTGTTTGAGCTTCTTCCAAAGAAATTTTCAAAGAACTCAATCCCACATGTGTTTTATACCATTAGATTACAATTTTTACAACATAGTTCTAAAGTTTCAAAATCTTTAAAGAGTTGTCGATCCCAAAGAGCAGCTAAAGTTTTCTTCAGGTTATCCCAAATACTCTTTAGCTGTAGACAGTAAAGTCCAACTCAGCTGGTCAGAGAATGAGTTCACAACTTTGTGATGAGAATCTAATCGAAACAGACATCTTCTTTGCAGCTTTAATGTATGTACCCAATATTATGTAAACTACTTTTTCTATATATTTTTAGCAGTTTATGCTTTATAGAAATTGTACCAGTGTAATTTGATTTATTTTGTATTTTCCTACATTTACAGTGTAATTACCTTGACAAAAACAGTTTTACTTTAGCATATGGATTAAGTAGTAATCTGTAGGCTTAAAGTGAAAGCCATACAATAATGTTGTAGGCAGCACAGTGCAGCCATTAGGCTTCATTTTCTGGGGAGAAGCCCTGCAGCCAAACTCGTCTGCTGGTCTTGTTTAATACCTTTGATTTTCCTCTTCCTTCTGAGGATATACTTGACACTTTTATCAAGCACGACCATGTCCATAAAAGCAATCCTGTTTTGTATGAGAGTTCACAAAGAGGGTAACAACAGAGAACAAAAAAATAAAGTCATCACTTCAAGCTTCATGTGAATACAAATCACAAGTCCTGTTATTGCTGCAGAGCTTCTATTTGTGCTTTTTATGTGACATCATGGTTGGGAAAAAAAAAAGCCTGTACTGTTTGATATTTTCCTAATGTGTTTTAAGTGTATAGCTGGGATACTAAAAAAATGTCATTATTATGAACCACATATATTGGTTAATGTGGCTTCTTTAAGCTTGGCACCCTGTCTATATTTGACACAATTATTCTGAATTCGAAGGAAAAAAAAGTAGTATACCTTGAGTTGTTGTCCAGTTGAATGCCTGAGTTGACTAATAAAGATTTCTCCTGACAGTACCCATTTACAGAAACTCTGAAGAAGCCATGATCACTTTTTAAGGGTATTTTAATACCTGATAGTCCGGAAGACTCATTTTGATTGGGAACCAATCAACATTTGTAATATTTTGCTACATTTTCATTTGGCGTGGTTCCCATCCTTGCGTGTAGTAGCACTACACCAAGGAGCAGTGAAGGAACGACACAGAAATCTCTGAAGAAGACACTGAACACAGCTTTGTTCATTACAAAATGTAAACAGAAATGGAGTAGGGTGAAAGTTTGTGGGTTCTAAAATTTCTCTCTTATTTTTGGGAAAAGATCACAAGTCATTTTTCTTGCTAGTGCTAAACACGTGTGTTTGTTATGGTTGTATTTACCCAGGATGCCCTGTGCTATAGTCCACTTCCTACTTTTAGAGCGGTATCCGGATGCTAAATCTGTCCAGAAGCAGCATTTGTGTCAGAGAAGAAATGACAAACTGTATGTAAGCGCTGTATAAAATCTGTCTGGCTAACATTTAGCTGCTAAATGTTAGTTGGTGTACATCTAATTCAAAAGCTAAATACTTTAAATAATAAATTGACTGTATAAAATCACTGGTCAGAGGAGAATTATCCAAACCAAATTTAATATTTGTGTTCTTTTACATTTTTCTGAAACATAATTTGGTATTTAAGGCAGTAGTACTGGATTGAGACTTTAAACCAGGTAATAATCTGTGAAACTTTTCCTCTGTGAGATGGATTTATCCTTATATTTTTGTTTTCTTTAAAATTGGAACATTTTCTTTGCATTGGTTTTATAACATTTTGGTATTTCAAGAATTACAGCTTTGATGAAAAGTAGTACAGAGTATGTTAAATACAGACATAGAGATTACATATTCTCATATTTCCATCCTGCAGTTTACAAAAGCCATTATTGGAAATAATAGATGTCAGATATAACAGTTAAGGATAAAGATAATAATTATTTCTGTCAAGATTTGGGCATCTGTACCTCTGTCAGGAAGCAGTTCATGTTGAACTGCAATAACTGTGAAATAATATTTTTTCTGCCACCGGTATGTTTTGATTAAACTCAAATTTCTCCTCACTGCCTGTAGAAAACATGTGGTTGTATACTGGCCTGTCCTTTGTGTGGGGAGAAACTCTTCAGAGTTTTTCGTGCTTAAAATAATAACCAACAGTACTAGCAATATTTCTTTTTCTGATTTTAATTCCTAATTCAATGCTTCTTTTTTTGGCTAATAGCAATGATTAACTAAAATAACATTGTTGATTTTTATCACTTTTTGTTTGGCTTTTGATTTTCCCTCTAATCTGCTGCTATACCTCCAAAATAATTGGTTTGCAGAATGTGAGTGGTTTTAAAGTGCTCCATGAAATCAGTTCTCTTCCTTGTGTTGAACTTTTGAATCCAAGCTTGAGGGCTTTGGGTCAGAAATAATGATGCAACTTCTTTTTTGGTTTTTTGTTGTTTTTGCTTACTGTGACTCTGGAAACTAAAAGGATGAAATCTTCAGAGAAACATAATTTGTTTTAGAAAAGCCTCTTTTTTGTAATTAAATGATAATCAGTGCATAAATATTTGGATTGAAAACAAACAGTTTTTGTTACCCATTCTGACTAGGCACCAACATCCTTTCTGGGGTTAATCTAAACTCATGTAGAAGTGTTTTTAACAGATGAAATGTGTCTTGGTTCAGAAGTGGTCTTGGACAACATCCGTGAGACATGTTTCAGATTATTTATCAATAAAACTTCTCTTTTCCTTCTACTTTACCACTAAGCTCTACTTTGTTGCAGTCAATCACATAAAATCCCCATTAAATTTTATGTGAATCAGAGAATGTAATTTTAGTGTAAGAAAAATATCTAAAATATATGAAGGGTATACTTAACAGAGGTACTCTAGGTCAGAAAACATATTTTAAATGTGTTTTCTAAAAATGAAAAAATGGGAAACATTTTGAAAAAGCATGTTTGTATATCAATACTATTTCATCACCTGACCACTTGGAGATTAAAATTTAATGCTATAGCTTATAAATGTCTGTGAAAATATTAACTTATTCAAAAACAGTTCTTTCTGTTGGAGTGCCTTCAAGCATCAGACATGCTGATGTGAGCAAAACCTTTATTGGTGCAGAAAGAGCATGAGATGCATAATAATTACATCAAGTTAATGGTGCAACAGTTGACAGTAGATCTTGTAAAATGACTCATTGATGATCTATTTACACATGCTGCTGTATCAGCTGTGTGAAAAGTCATTGCTGAGTTAAAATTAACTAATGTTTATAACTTTGAATGCCATTGTAATAGTTAATGGACATGTTCAGCTCATTATTAAATTATATTAGGACACACAATAAACCTAAACACATTCTATTCTATCACATTGTTTGTAATAAAACAATATATATTACTCTTTAATGTATCATTTTAAATACCAGTTTATAAAAATGGTTTCTTTTTGTCATGGCACAAATGCAGAATACTTACAGTTGCCAAAACATTTCCCTCCCATTTTTGGTAGGAAAATTCACAGTCCTCTTCTCAAAGAAAATAGCGTTCACTCCTCTGGTTTTTTTTTATTTTCCATTAAATGTTCTTCAGTTCTCTGTGCTTGTAATCAACATTTCATTTTATTCCCAAGGCGCTTCCTTTTTGTTCTGTGCAAAGTGGAAAAAATAGTTCCACTTTAAAACTTTGGAAAGACAAGATACGTCTGACAGGTTCGATTTTGACTTTCTAAGAAATTGCGCAGCATGGATTGTAGTCTCCTGAAAGACTTGTCTCTTGTCACAAGCGGAGATAACAGGTGATTTGGGTGATTTAAGAACCACGAAACGTAGATATAATGGGGAGATATTCCTTGAATCTGTTTGGAGAAAAGGCAAACCATCTGATACCTTATCAAAGTGACCTAGAGGGAATTACTTTGCATAGAGATAAGTGGCCCAAGTATTCAGGTGTTAATATTAATAAGGGGAGAAATATCAAAGGAATGGAAAGATAGATGATACATGAAAAAGAGATAAAAGTTCTTATTAGGATGTTATCTCTGGATAAAGGTATTTCTAGTTTCTATCAAGATCAGACATGAATGATGTCTTTTAATAGAATGGCATAATAAAATACGCTTTGGTGAAAATGGTCTTATGTGATTTGGATATACCCGGGGAATATTCAGTGAAAAAAAAAAGTGCTTGGCAAAAGCTGCAATGGTGAATTCCAAAATTAACATTTGGCTATGGCATGAAATGCTTTGAGGAAGAAACCTGACGGTGCTTTAGAAAAGAGTCATTTTACAATCAAAACAGAAAAAAAAACTATTTTAAAAAGTTACTTTTCCAAAACAGACTGGCATTCCTGCGCTTTAAGATCCTTTTCAAAAGATGTCAAAAAATGCTGGAGTCAGTAAAATCTTCATAAAGCAACACAGTGTTGCCCCTCCTGCATGTGTTGCTACATACTGCTGGTAAATTAACTAAATAAAAAGCTACTACACGTTTTTTCTCATAACAAAGAAAGATTAAAGTGTTTTGAAAAAATGTGGAGTGGGATAGATGGTGTATAGACACTAAAATCTACCATCCATTTGCTTTATACCCAGCTGTGAATTTTAAATTTGTCTTTAATATTATCTGATTTGTTAGAGAGCAGTTGTTGTGAAACTCTTTTGAATCAAAGACGACATGACTTAAAGTTGACCTCTGAAACGTTCTTTAGCATTTATATTAGCAATTAGCAGCGTCACTGGCCGTAAACATCAAACTTTGTAGGTCTGGAGACTGTAGACTTTCATCTAACCAAAGTTTCTTAAAGATTGCCAACATTTCCAAATGCAGTATGGTTGATGACAGACAAAAACTGCAAACTATTAAAGAACAACTTTGCATGACTCCATAAAAACACTTACATTTTAAAGTTCTGCTTGCCGCTCTTGTCTTTAATCTAACATCCTACTGACACTTAAAACTGAAAACTTCAAATTTTTACTTATTAACATCTTTGACTAAAAAGTGTTGATGTCAGCATAACCTGATATTGCTCTGGTATGGACAATCCCAGTGGGGGAAAAATGTAACATTCTTGAATTTTCCTGACTGGTCAGGGACAGTAGAGACAAAAATCTGCCCATTTCTAGTTGCTAGGCGAAATAAAACTTCCCAACATTAGTTTCAATGTAATGGCTGACTGGTTCAAAAGCACCAGATTATAACAGAATAATAGTAATAATAATAATATCATTATTATTATTATTATTATTATTATTATTATTATTATTATTATTATTATTACTATTACCTCATTCAAGACCCTAATAGTACTTTAGAGTCCATTTGGTTGAAATTAAACAGAAATTGGACTGGGTGAGAACAACACCTTAACTCATCAAAGTTAAAATGAACAATTGTTCCTTTTATTTATTAGATGTAGAGCTAAATAAGACAATTTTTGTTTGTTTCTTAAATGTCAATATCTGAATAAAGCACTCATTTAAAAAAGGAGGGAACCTGTCAACCTATCATTTACTTGGTTGACATAGCTAACATGTAGGTCAGCTATGACTGCGCTGAAAGATCTCAGGTTCTGTAAACATCTTTGTTTATCATTTGACTTGAGCTTTTGGCGTTCTTGCAGTCTTTATGGCTCAAACTTGAAAAGGCAAAAAGTCTTTAGGCATCCCTTTGTTCTTTGTACTTTTCTGTCAAACAGGTGTTGATCAAGACTTCTCCAGGCTTTGCAACGTTTCTTTGAACGTTTCTTGTCTCTTCACTCATTTTCAGTCGTGTCCTCTGGCCTAAACATTGTCTGAATGTATCTTTGGGATTGATTTCACGCTGACCCATGAATTATTCAGGCCATAAAAAAAACCACAAAACCTTGCAAAGAATCAAACTGGATCTTTAGGCGCTTTGATACCAGCGGCTTATCACAAAGATGTATTTTTTAATCATTTATTTTGTTGACTCTTTTTTTTTTAAATACCAAAGAAAAAATACTTTAGAGAAAATACAATTTTAGCAATAACAAGGGAATTTCTAAAGAGATGCTGTCTGAAAATCTGGCATAAAGCAGAGGAATGATTCATTTCTCAGGTTTCAGGTTGTTGCTGATTTTCAAGTCTATAGATTTTGACTCTTAGATACAGTTTATCCTTTATGGGTAGTTCTTAACCCGTTGAACAAACACCCATTGTTTTTGCTTCAAACTGGGAACTATGAAATGAAACAAAGTAGAATTGTGACCCAATATTTTTGGTTATAGAAGAAACTAAAGGGAATCTTCTCAATTTTCAACAAAGAGGTTTTTATGATCCTTATCCACGAGATGAAATTGATGGCGATTCTTGCCTGAATGGCCCCCTGGGCTAGCCCCTCCCAGTTCAAATCAGATTCTGGATGGCTATCCATAACTGTATTTCCATCACTTGTAGAATTGCACAAATTGAATTACAAAAACAAATTTGCTTAATGGAAACACAGCAGTTTCAAAAAACTTCATGTTGTTTGATAAAACGTTTTTCTGCGAGGAAGAAGTGTATTTTCAGCAGTATCAAAAAAAGATACTGCCAATAAATTTCGTAAAACTGCAGTGGAAACATTTTTTTTCACATCACACAAGTCACATGATCAACAACTGAATGTTACTACTGACAAAAACCATGAAGAAGACGACAGGAAGTTGGAGGATGACTTTTTGTGAACAGTCTGCAGCTGACTCCACCAGAGGTCTCACAGCATCACACTTCACAAGATGTTCGGTTTCATTCCAATATGTTGGATCCATTGAGACTGAGATTTATGTACAATTGTAAGAGAAACCCAGCTTATATAACTGACCCCGCTACATGTGTCTTAGGTGTCCATAATTTAACCAATGATTAGGGTTGGAAACTGCATGCTGGGTCAGTCCCACTGCCAAACTCTTGTGTTAAATCAGCTTAGCATAAGATCAGGTCACTTTTGACGAAGAAAGAGATTTACAAAACAAACTGGGTTCCCTTTAGCAGTGCAGGTTTTAGGAAGTTTAAAGAATTATAGATCCAGGCCACTTCAAAAGATTACAAGAAAACATGACTTCTCAAAAGAATAGTGTACAGAAATAATTGATGGTTGAAAACTTTTACACAGGGACAACACAGCATCACACTCTATCTGATTCCCATAACCTGCCAGGCGAAGACATGGCAACCCAAATTCATTTCAATCACAACGTCTGGCAAATGAGAGAAGAAATGTCCCCTGACACCGCACAAAGCTAGATTTCCATTTCTTTTTTTCTTTTTTTCTTTTTTTAAATGTTCCATCAAAAGAGGAAGGAATAAATGGAAACGCATATGGGTTGGTGATACGTAATGTCATTAAAGTTGAAAAGTAATCATCTCAGGCTGCCTCTGAAGTGTGGACTGCCAATTGTATTTGGCTTTCTGCAGGTCTGATTAAACAAACCAAGCAGAAAGTTGCTATTAAAGCCCAGCAGACATATTGAATTGCACTGGATACATCAAACGATGCGATTTCTCTGGCTGCTTTTAAATCTTCTCAAAGAGTATTTGCTTTGTCTGCTTTTGTCTTTCATACGTTGCTCATAGAAAATGTTTTTTTTATTGTTACATGTCAAGCTTAGAAAAAAGTATAAATATTTCTAGGACTGAACCAAAAAAAAAAAAAAACTTAAGTGAAGAAATCTTTCAAGTTTTTGATCCATCCTGTCAGGCTGGAAATTATTATTCTTAATTTGAAAAACACCCCTAGTGTTTTTCAGAGCAAAGAATAAATGTAGTAATTTATGAGCATAATGGCACATGGTCTCACCATATTGAAACAGCACGATATTTTTTGGACAACATGAAGAATTTCCTGTTGCTTTGCCTCTGACTTTGTCTAATGATGTAAACGGTGAACACACTGAAGCTTGACAATCTGTTGAGTCTAACAAAGTCGTTGCTGGCATTTTTGTGTTAGCATAATGAACAAATAAAGACTACTTGATGAGCTAGCCAAAACATTCTGACTTCAAAATGTTGAAAAGCCTAAACCATGTTGACTTTTCTTGTGTGGCATATTTTGGAAACTTAATGGAAAGAAAACACACAGAGTGACGTTTATGATACATTTAATTTGTAAATACTGTCAGAATATTGTGAAGAGCTAATCATTAACCGCTGGTGATGTTAACATTAGCACCTGATTTGCAGCTTCCTGTTTGGCATTTGTTCATCTGTATTTCAGAATCTAAAATAAGTAGATTCACCAGGATGGAACAAGATTGTTCTACATTGAACACAGATTCTTCAAAAAATAGTTTGAGATTTACCAAACTTTTTATTTGTAAAAAGAATTTTTGTAGTTAGCTGAACGTAGCGTTGGGCCTTCATAGCTACTTTTCTTTTTTGTTTGTGACACTTTCTCAATATAACAAGATACAAAACTTGTAAAAATGTCTCCTCACTGTTTCTTCTACATGACATCCAACATCCAATGAAGTGTTTCCGTCTTACTGTTACAACTTGAAAAAAAAAAGAAAATCTAAAATATTTAAGCCAAAAATATTTTATTTTCTGTGAACAAGATTCCAATTTAATTGAAATTCCCACTGAGTAAATTGATTTACTAGCAGTACAACTCCACTCCCAACAGAAAAATACTTCTATTTTCCTTTCTTTTTCTTTTTTTTTTTGGTCACTTGTTCTGAAGCGATGCCTCTGCTGAGAAAATGGCCCAAAGTGTGAAGAACATTGAACTAACCTGTCAGAGTCTGACCGTTGCACTGTGGCATATATTCCTCTGTTGAGAGCCAAACTGCTGTGGAGTTGGACTGTATTAACGGCAGTTACAGGAAGCCCTACTGCTACTTTTGATGTATGACACAGCTGCTTGGCTCATTGTTTTGTTTAGATCACATTTTTACTGTCTGCGAGTGGAATCATGTTGGTGAGAAGAATGTCTTCTATATTGTACCACCACGGGCAGAGTGCTGCAAAAACCAGGTTACAGAAGCGGACATTTCAGAAATCTGTCTTCATTTGACATTTTTCTGTCTTTCTGGATCTAATATATATTAGAAAAGCTCCATGCAGCCTGGTGGTAGAGCATGCCTGTGGTCTGTTATGACATTCAAGATAAAAAGTACATAAAAAAGCAACAATTGTTAACTTTCATTGCCTGACTTAATGTTTCCTCCAACTAGAGGCCTTTTATTTGATGGTGATGGTCATTCCTTGAATAAGTCCAGCAAGACAAATTTCCACATAGCTAATTTTAGAAAATAGAAATAATGAATGCATGCTGACAGGTTTCCTACTGATGCATACATCATGTATAATCATTACATTAAGAAATTTTGCCCAAAAATCTGGCAAAAAGCCATAAAATATATCCACCTTTTAGCCTGACATTGTGCTGAAAAGTTACATCAGAAGTGTCCTTAAATTTTCTTATGTTGATGTATGCGCATTTTGAAGTATCGCACAAAAAAAAAGTTGATGGAAATTAAAATGAAAATTTGAATTTACTTCCTCATTTTAATAAAAGTTTTTTTTTACAGTTTTTGGCTTTCTGAAAAAGCTTAAACATAAGTAAAATCATAAGAAAGTTTCAATTGATATTGGTATTATGATCAGATGCACTTATTGGCAAACAGGTGTGTGTGTGTGTGGGGGGGGGGGGTGCACACTATGCCTATATTTAGCCTCCGCTCAGTAGGTTTGAGGAAGATTCACATTTAACCTTTTGCTCAAACACGTTCCTCCCTGGGCATTCTATTTTTGTTCGTCTTTAATTAATGACTGTGCTGCTAATTAGAGACTGTGCAACTCTTTCATACCCTTCAACAGTCTCTCACCTATTATCAGCTTTCCATCTCTTAACTTTGAGAACTGTTTTTCCCCTTCTGTGTCTTTCCATTAGGAACACTAGGTGTGTGATATATGTGAAAAGAAATTCTAGAAAGAAAAGAGTTAGTTGGACTAACTCTTTTCTTAGTCATGATAATACTAGAATTAGACTTTATTGGTGTTTAAAGTTATACAATAAGAAGAATATGCATTTGCCTACTAGTTAGAATTATGATGGTGCAGTTATTAGTGCTGTTGCACCCAGAGGGTTCTGGGATTGAGTCCAGACTGAGGATAGTTTGTTTGGATTTGCGTATTCTCCTCGTGGATACTTAGTATTTTTGTTCAGTTCAAAATGATCATTAAAAAGGGCAGAGCCAGCAAATGTAATCCTTCACACCAACATTTCATTATTTTTTTCTAATCTTTGTCAACAAACATCTTAATGTCTTTAACAGCTGAAATCAGCTGACTTGGTTTGGGGGAGGCTATGCAGACATTCTGACAAATTGTAAGATTTGTTTCAGGCTTTTTTAGCAGCATGGTTGATATCATCTGTCAGCCAGGTGATGACCTGATGGATGTGACAAAGGAAAGCTTTTTATGTGGTAAGGAAAGCAGTCAGTTCATCCCCGTGGGTCACCGTAGTGGGTGTTTAGCATTCTTCTTGAAATCTGACTCGTTCTATTGTGAATTTAATGTCGGCTGGTGCCTTTAGGAAACTGTCAGCTCCCACTCGGTATTGTGACATCCTGGTTTCAACGGAAAACATGTGAAACAGGAGCCTGCTCTTAACATCTGCAGTGTAGAGTCTCGATCCGCTAGGAACAGTGAGATGAAAATGAATGACAGCGGTTGTTTAGTGAAGAACAACAAAATGAAAACCATCACCCTGTGCAGGGCAGGTGTGTGTCTCCACCAAATCCACCCGATCAATATCCATTTCCTCCTCCAATTTACCAAGAGTTTAAGCTCTTGGTAAACACTATACCAAGATTTTACCAGATTTATTCTGGTATTATTTTGTAGTGAAGCTTATATATTTTCAATGATCAAAAAATAAAGAAAGAAAAGACGAAAGTCATTCAAATGAACCTGGCCCAGTGTGAAAAAGTAATTGCTCAGTAAACCTAATAGCTGGGGATAGAACCATTGGTGAAAACTAGGGGTGTTGAATATTGCTGTGAATGAGTTCTGTCCCATTAATCATTGGAGCGCTGTTGAGCATTCATGAACTCTAACACATCAAATTGGCTTAAGTGCAGGCTTGGACTAGGCCCCTTGAAAGTTTTCTTCTTTTCCGAAGTCTCTGGGAAGTGGAGCTGCTGGTGTGTTTGGGTTCTCAATGTTAAGCTGCGTATCCCAGGTACCCAGGTATCCCAGATCTGATCAGTGATGTCAGCGACGACTTACTCTAATGCTTTATTCTAATCGCGCCACTTTTTTCTGTAATGAGTAATCTCAGATTAAAGTTATTTATCCAAATTACAACTTTTGTCATTTTCTCTAATAATATAATTGAATTTCCTCTGTGCGACTTGGGGAGTGACCACAGGTTCTATGTGACAGTTATCAGCAGCCGATCACACACCGCCACAGAAACATAAACAATGGAGGGAGGAGGGAGACGCTCATTTTGTTCCTGGAAAACAGGAACTATTTCGAGTTTGTGTCTGAGTTGCCAAGTCTGATTTTTATATGTGACTCTGGGCTTGTTTTTTCTAAAGTTGCTTGCAAATTTAATGAGACACGGGTTGCAGTTTCTTGAGCTAGTTTTGAACTTGAAGTTGCATATTTGGGATTGGAAAGAAGCAGACACATAATCAGCCCCAGAGTCTTACTGACATCCAGTAGTTTCAGTCAGACTCTCCCTGTCCATCATTTCCCAGATGATCCGCCCCGTTGTGTCTTTGTTAATGTCAAGTTAATATATTTGCTGTAAATGATGTCAAGCTTTGTGTGGCGCTCCAGAAAACTGCAAACAGACAGACTCTAAAATCCTTCTTAGAGTTTTCTAGACAGTAGTGGATCACACAAGAACATGCAAAAATGACTAAAGTTTTTTTGTTTAGTTTTTTTGGACTGTTGCAACCATTGAACTATCTCCCCTTTATAGGATTATGTTCAACTTTATAGTGCAGATACATTATTGATGTTATGGTTATAAAATAATGTGCAATTACATAAGTATTGGCAAAGCTCAGTGTCATTTTTATCTTGAGGTGATGGAGGATTGTCAGCAGCGATGGAAAGTAACTAATAAAGTTACTTGTCATCTAACTTAGTTACTTTCCACATTTCCACATTTATTGATTAAAGTAATCAGTAAAAATTTAATCAGTAATCTGATTAAATTTACTTTTTCAAAGCAACTATGCCATCACCACTTCTGATAGAGAGCAAAACTCAGATCATCAGAAGCTCACAAAGCAAATGGTCAACATCAACATCTATTGTTTAAAGTGTTCTTAGTAAGATTGTAATTTCTGGTTTTGTAGAGAGTATAAAAAATGATGTCTCTTTGTTTTAAGGTGTTAATAAGGAAGCATCTAGCTGCCATGTCTAGGACATAAATACAACAACAGTATGTTGTTATAATTACAAACCTTCTGGTTTTAACAGATTTTATATCTTTTAAAAACCAAAAAGCTGTTCTTGTTTAAACGAGAAAGGCCGTAACAGAACGGCAATACCAACAAGGTATTGCCGTTATAAGATACAAGTTGTATTTTAATATCTCATTTTGAATCTCATAACAAAAATGCTTCACTTTATAACGAGATTCTGCTCCTTTATTTCTTGTCTCTGGCAGTGAAGCAGAAAAAACTTTAATTAAAATGTTGGCAATCCTAATTTACCAAAAAAACATGAAGATTTTAGTGTGATTTCATGTCAGTCAGTGAGGAAGAAGTATGTTTTTATACGTTGCATATAAGTCAGATATTTATATCTGGCTTAAACTCTATACTGCGAACCTGTAATTACAAGCTGGGGTCTTAAGGGACTTAAGGGGTTTAACAATACAATTAGTTTTTTGGGGCGTTTCACATGTAGAGTTATTGAGTTTTTATAAAATAATCTGTGAACTTAAATCTTAAATCTTTGGCTTTCACAGACATGTTTTTCTGTTTTCTTTGAGATCTCATCATGTTGCTCACCTGCTCCCCACCCTGCTGACCCAAAATGAAATGTATTTATAGTGAGTGCTTGTTTCTTTATAATGACTCTGTAGTGGATTCTAAATGCCTCACTTTTATACTTTAGGTGTCGTCCCTCCTCTTGCAGGGATTTCGTGATCGATTAGCTTTCTATATTTGCACTTTGCATTAACATTCTATATGAGATAAGGATCTTTTCTATGGTTATTGTTTGGACTCAGATTTAAAGTCACAGCTTTTGTTATCAGCTTGTGTCTCTCCAAATATCCTTTCATCTGTGTTCATGTTCCTTCGCCAGCTGTAGCTGATGTGATTAAAAGTCACCCACCATGGATGGATCACAAAAAGGTTGTCATTACCATTCTGAAAAAATGATCAAACTCAAAGCGTTTGTTGTTTTCTTAAATGAATCTCTAAGTGTTTGAGTCTTGTCAGGGCAGATGTGCGTCTTCTCCTGTCTTTATCTGGTAAGATAAAGCCACAGTGTGTTTTGTTGCGATGCGTTGCGGCTGAATCTAGATGTGTTTGTGAAGCCAAAAGAAATGAAGAGGTGAAATAAAGAAACAGTTTGAACAGAGGTAAGATCTGAGACTTAGTAAAACAGAGCAGACTGCATATTAAGTCCATTTCCATACGTGAGACCTGCAGCTTCCACAGCAGGGAGACGGGAAGGTGAAGGTTCAAACAGCCAGAGGCAACGACCGATATGCAAACAAGCCGAGGCTTCACGCTGCACTTGATTTAGCCTGCGCTGTGTTCCCATGCTCCATAACACTCAGGCTTCTATATGTTGATCAGGAGATATTTATTGACCTGACATTTATTGAAGAACACGCTTTTTCAGAGACATTTTCTGAAGGGCAGACTGAGTACATTTCAGAACTCATTAGCTACTTAATGGTTGTTCTGTGCTTCTTAATTTGCCACTCAAATGCAGAGGACTGTTCAAAACCCTCAGAATATGCCCTTATTTATTAACGCACATTTGGAGGGGTTAACATCTCTTCAATGCAGATTCAGTATCTTTGAGTTGAACGAGACTAAAGGTTATGAAACTGCAGGGTCATGTGTCTGACCCGGTGGCCAGCAGGACCGGAGCCCCACAGGGGTCCGTTCTCTCTGTTCGTCTCAGACGTCCACTACAACAAACTCTGTGATTCTGTACATGCTGGTTGTACCAGAGATGGACAAGAGGCTGAGGAGGCAGAGCTGGCGTACTGCTTAATGACTTCATGATGGAACATTTATTTCACCTAGAAAGTGAAGGAGACATGATTATTTTTCAGGAGAAACTGAAATAAGTCTGACTATATTTCTTGAAGAAACTTAGGACCTTCGGTGCTTCCAGAAAGATGTGGCAGATCTTCTGTAATCAGCTTGGTGAGTGTGCAACATCCTCTCTAACGGGAGCGTTTAGCCGCCAGAGCTAGGAAATTAATACATGGGTAGTATCTTGCTATCGTAAAAAATTCGTCTGATTTTAAAGGATATTGTGTCTGTTAAAAAGATAAATATGTTCTTGTTTGAAAGAGAAAATTCTGTGTACCTTTTGTTCAATTGTTTTTCAATTTAGAAATAAAATTTGAAGAAGCGTGAAAGGGTTTCTGTATGAAATAAAAACCATTATGGACAACCCTGAACATCTACTTCACAACACAATTCAATAAAAGTGTCAAGAGAACATTTCAGACACGAGGTTCTGTAGAGAGGACACCATTAAAACCGTCGTTGCCCTTCAAAGTCTCTGACCTGCAACAACTTGTGTTTTCCCTTTGTGATCACATACGTCATTGAACTGAATTTCTCTCCCCCTGACCAAGGTGTCTGGATTTAGGATTCACTGACCAACAACGACCTCCTCCTGCCCTGACAGACTGCTTGCTTCTCTGTATTTATCCATGCCTGCCTTGTCTGTTCGTCTCTAAAAAACCTCCACTGCTTTGTCAGGAAACACACTGAGGAAGGTTTTGTGGAGTTTTTCCAAACTGTTTTTTTTTTGTCCACTAGGTGTCGCGAAGGCTACCAAGGAATCCGGTGTGACCAGTTCCTGCCCAAGACGGACTCCATCCTGTCAGACCCCAGTAAGAGGCTTCTGTGTTCTCTCTGCATCAACACAAAAATTAAACATCTAAACAAACAGACGCAGAAAAATAAAACTATATAGGGCAACTGAAAAAATGTAAATGCTCAATTGACATGTTTGAAAACCCTGAAACCACTGACTTCTCACTTCTGCCATGCAAAAGCAGCTTGACAGCTATTATGGAAGCACTTAGTCAGATGGTATAAATAGAAATGTGTTTGATATCAAACTGCCTTCACTGTTGAATCTTTTTGCATATAGGCAAATGCGTATGAGATTTATTCTAAAAGCAATGAGTCATCTCGGCAGCAAACAAGTCAGGAAGTTATTTTTCTTTAATGGGTGCTCAGAGTCAGACATATTCAACTTTTTCAGATTTTGTAGCACTTACAACCACAAACGTTAAGTTTTTGTTTGTTTTTGCTGGGCTTTTATTTGACGCAAGTGCATGTTTGTGAAGTTTAAGGAAAATAAACATTTAAAAGAGTTCAGGTGTGTCTCTTTTTATGCCCATCCATCTTTACAAAATTAGCTGTCAGATTTGATGGAGAGAGTCAGTGAACATCAATTTTCAACTGGGTTTAGGTCTTAAGTTTTAACCAGATGAATATGCCTTAGCTATTTGTCATGGCTTCTTCGGATAAAACTATCCACTGATAGAGTCCAGGAATCAGTCCTGCCTCAACAAACTTCAGCATAAGATGACTTCCTTTACATCTCGACGAAAGACCCACCTGTTTAGAGTTGTATTTGAAACGTAATCAATTACGAATTTAATGATGGCAGTTGACTTACTGTAATGTTTTGATTGTTGATTCTGTGTTGCATGACTCTGTGTTTTTGTGTTTATGATGTAAAGCACTTTGACATGCCTTGTTGCTGAAATGTGCTATACACATAAAATTTGATTTGATTTTTGATCTGATAAGATCCACAGCTGTGATCCCTCTCCTCTCCTCCACCACTGTAAAATCTTTTGCAGCCTTAAATTTGGTTTATTCCAGGACTTTCCATCCACTCCGTTCAGAAAGAAATCTGTCCACATGTCATGCTGCTGCCGCTACCGTGTGGAATGTTGTTTCCACGGTGATATCCGGTGTTAGTTTTCAGCACACATAAAACCTTTGGTCTCAACTGGCTAGAGCATTTCTTCCACTTGTTTGCTGTAAATAGGACTACTTGTTGCTTTCTTTCAACAAAAACTGTTATTTTTCCACTCCACCACATAGAGCAGGATTATGACAGTGGCTTGGCATAAATCTGAACTTTATCTTGAGGCCTGCTGCACTCTTTCCATTTTCAAATGACAAGGTTGACATCTCCACAGCTTCAGATGTTGTTTTACAATTTAACTCCGCTTCAAACTCCATCACAAAGTCATCGTTGGCCTGAGGTGCCAGGACAGGGATGCCTGCTGTATCCCTGGGTCCTCATCATACAGTTTTCCCACTAATCCTCCCAGAGAAGCTGGATTTATACTGAGATTAAATCATACATATGTGAGTTAGGTGACGTTAGTTGTAATGGATTTTATTTAGGGGTCACGGATTAAAGGGGGATGAATACAAACACAAATCTCAACTTTTCATATTGATTTTGGAAAAGATTCTTGTGTAAAAACCATGTATAAGCTCACTACATTATTCTGGTGTAAAAAACATCTAGAACTGCAAGCAGTTATCAATGGTTCCAAACCAATATGAGCAAGTCTGTCTGTTAGGACAGACCCACTCGGTCCTGTCGGCCCCTTTTAACTGCTGGACTCTGCACATCGACAGTTTGGAATTTGGCACTGCTCAAAAGATGTTGCCATTACAATGACTTTAGCCTGTGAAAGGTAAAATACATTGAAGTTTGTGTTTGAAACAAGGCATAATGTGTAGCAATTTAGTACATCTGCAAGCCACAATGCATGAGCATTTGAATAGCTCCTGTAAGACCTTTGAAAAGCTTGTTTTTTTAATTTTACAACTTTTAAAATGATTGGTGGAGACAAAAGTGGTACCTGATTAGAAAACGTGCAAAGAAAGGAGTCTACAGTGAAAGGCCATGCTGCATGATGTGCAGATCTGGCTTTGTGCTTCGTTCCAAAATATCTTTGGGTTTCCAATGCCTAATGTTTTCCTCTGGCATGCAATCACTTTAAAAACTGGGAGCTTTGCCTTTTTTTTCAGCTCTTTCACAACTATTTTCTGCTATTAAAATGAAGGTCACTTTCCTCTTGCTTTATCTTGTATAAAACATGGTTTTCTCAATGTCACGGAGCGCAGAGAAGAACACAGATTACCTAAATTTCTCACCATCCTGCCCTTTATCAATGTTATATGAATTTCTTAGGTCTTCCAGGCTCATTTAAAAGAAAATCAATCTTTCTTCAACCTCCCCATGTTGTGGCAATACAATGTCTTATCCGTGGGATTCCTGCCAACAATGCCATAATAACACTACTTAGCATTAAAAGGACAATGTGATACTTCAGGCACTTTGTATTTGCCCAATGTCAAAAGCCCCCTAAGAGCTCTAATATTCAAATTTCATTTTCCCATTTAACACTTGATTGGAAAGGAGAATGTGCCATAAACGGGAAGCGTAAATTAGATGTGGCAAATGCATTGGCAGTGTTATCGCTGGGTATTTGCTAATATCCTTTACTTTCCAGATCATTAAAGGAAGCTGCTGCAATGAAGGTTTTAATTCCACTCAAAGTATTAATGTAATTGCTTCCTTGAGCAATGGTGGTGTCCACTCAAGTGACACCCATCACTTTCTGTTTGTGTAGCAACCGACTGGCCTGTGTATGTAGGTAATGAAGACGTGTTGCCTTCCTCAACCTATGACCTATGAGGTCATATGAGACCTTCAATTTTTTTCATATTTTCTCATGCTACTGTCACAAACTTTACTGTATTTTAATGGGGTATTATGCAAGATCTTTTTTTTTACCTGTAAAGCATAACCCTTTTTATGAATCAAAATCTAAAAAGTGTAGTATTTGCTTTCAGTGCTGCCATATTCAATACAAGCATCTTTTGTTGTAATTACAGGTGAAAGTATTTTGGGATACATTTCTATTAGTTTTTTCCCATACACTTCTTTGCAAAATAGGTCAAGATGAGTCATATTAGATTAAAAGGGTTTCTGAAAAGCAATTTTTAAGTTTTGTCAAAAACCTCAAGAATCAAAAATTGAAAAAGGGTTTTGTATGAGGTCACCCCAATCGTTGAGCCTGTCTTATTTAATATCTACATACTCCCACTAGCTCAGGTACTCCCACTAACAGGAAATAAGATAAACTACCTTAACTATGCAGATGATGCACAGCTCTACATTATGATGTCACCACTTGACTCCGAACCATCCAATCACTGAACAGATGCTTAGAACAGATAAATATGTAGATGTACCAGAACTTTCTCCAGCTGAACAGAAACAGAACTGAAGTTATTATCTAAAGAGGAACCATCTAGACCAGTGGAGCCCAAAGTGGGTCCTGGAGGGCCGGCTTCCTGCATGCTTTAGTTCTCTCCCTGGTTTAACGCACCTAGATCTAATGGTGGCTCATTAGAGGCCTAAGAAGAACATTGACATGCTGAAAAGGTTGTTACTACCAGAGAGAACTAAAACATGCAGGATGCCGGCCCTCCAGGACCCACTTTGGGCACCCCTGATCTAGAGCCATAGATCTAGAGTCAACGCACTGCTTGACTGTAGTTATTTCTGCAATTCACAAAACAAGTCCACCTATTAAAACTTTTTAGAAGGCCTATAACTCCAGAGGGGGAAGAAAAAAAGACTAACCACATCTTTACCATTACCTTAAATTGGTTTTCTTGCCTAACATGGTAACCGTTTCTGGGGATCCCAAACCTGAGGACTTTTTCAGTCAGATTTCCATATAAATTGTTCAAACTTGCAAAGTCATTCCTCAGCCACTCGGGGCCTGAAATACAGAGTTAAGAGAGGGCCTGCTAGGTAGAAGACGGTGAAGGAAGACCGCTCTGCAGCTGTTGCATCATCAGCCGATCCAAACAGAATGCTGATAAAACACTGAAGCTGTTCTTATTGCATTCCATTAATATGTTCACAACCAGAAACTTCAGTTATTTACTTTGTTGTCACAAAGTAGTAGAGAGGGGAGAAAATAATGATATTTTGCAGATTTGTTTAGGATTAAACATCTGAAAACTGTGGAATCCATCTTTATTCTAACCACTTTTAATCTGATACCCCTAAGTAGAAACCTAAAGCAGTAAATGACTTACAGAAGTCGTGTAATTGTGAAAGTTAACCTCAGTATAAATCAAGCTGTCCCAGGCCTCAGCGCGTCACTGCAGAACATAGAGAACTCTCACAACTTCACAATGAGCAAATGAAGAAAGAATGCACACAGCCAACATTTTTAAAATAAATGAACCCAGAAACAGTTGTCCATCCTGTGTCAAACTGAACACAACCTAAATAAAAATGAGAAAAAAAAAATTTTCTTGGTTGTTTTGAACAGGTGAGAGGAGTAGAGGTGAGAAGTTTCCAGACATCAAATTTAATGTTTCCATCCAACTGTCATGTGAATTTTAAGCAAATCTTTCAAAGAAAGAAAAAAAAAACGAATTAGCCGTGTTTCCATCTGTTGACTTGGGGCGAATGAACCAGACTACAGACGTAATGTGGTCATGAGGACGCTACATGAAAAGCCAATAACCACCTCAAGTGAGCTTAAAAATGTTTTGTGAAATTGCCAATGTTTTTTTTTTATTTGGCCATTTCCATCAATCTTTTCTAATGCTATATTTCAAATTGCGCATAAAAGACGTTAATGGAAACACAGCCAATGAAATCCAGAACAAACATCTTATAACAACAGGAACATCACTCAAGACTAATGGCAAACTTGTCAGAAAGAAGATTTACAACAGCAACCCAAGTTTTGAATATCTCAGAGCGCTGGTCCATCCATCATCTAGAAACGGAAAGAGAAAGATCCTACTGCAAAAGTAGCAAAACATGGCTGACGTGGCAGGAAGGAAGAAGATTCCCCAGAGAAGTAGCCATGAGGCCCATAGGAGCTTCAGAGGAGCTTCAGATCAGATGGGAAAATCTAGACTACTGTTAGCTGCACACTTCACAGACCTAGCCAATGTGGAAGAGTGGTGAGAAAGTCTGGGGAAAGAAAAGGTTGAAAGAACATATGGACCTGTCAGATGAGACCCAAGATTCAACATTTTTGCCTCAACACAGAAATCTGAATACACTGTTCCCATGTTGGCACAGCAGGGACACAGGAGCTGGTCAGAAGTGAAGGGAAAATGGACACAGCTGAAGATGGTCAATACTGGAAAAAAAAAACACACCACCCACCACTTAAACACCTTATAATCTTTCCAAACACATAACAGTCAACTCCACCAAGACACAAATGGCATCAAGAAGGTAATATATATTGGTTTATTTTGGCCCAGTTTTACTCATCGGGCCAAAACCAATATGTTAAAATATGACTAACATCGGCCAATACCGATGTAGATGCTAATATACTGTGCAACCCCTGTTAGAATGGCCCAATCTAAGTCCAAACCAAAATCAAACTGAGAATATGTAAATGAAAAGTGATGTTCACATATCCTAAGGAAGCTCATTTCCGCCATGAAAGAAATATTAAAAGAAAAACAGAAAATCATAATTGAGTATTAAAGTCATAATTAAAAGTTATAATTTAGAATTTTTAAGCCATATTTACGAGATAGAAAGCCAGGCTTTTTCTCAGTGTCTCCAGTATGTCATAATCATGACTTTATATCTCATAACTATAACTTTGAATCTCATAATTGTGATACTGAATGCCAGAGTTATGACTGGCAGTTTAAATTATAACTTGACATTGCATAATTATGGCATAATTATGACTTTATATCTCATTACTATAACTTTGAATCTGATAATTATGACTTAGACCTTGATTTCTTTCTTTCTCGATGGAAATGAGTTTCTATACCATCCAGTCTGAGGTTAAGCTATTTACCAAAAGAATGGGAATTATCATATTGCTTATCATATCAAGGGAACATCATTTTCCTTCCATCACACAGTTAAGCGCTCCTGTCTGCTCACTGGTCCCACTAAAACCTAAACAACATGCGTCAAAGTTTTTGCTTGTAATAAAACTAGATGTGACAAAGTTAATATGCATACTTTTGCAAAGGCCTGTTTTTTTTCAGATGGCTTCTGTCAGCTTTCTATGCAAACCTTCTGCCTCTTTTTTCCAGTAACCTCTTTTTCTTTTCCTTTCTTTAATTTTTTTCTTCTCTTCTTTTCTTCCCTTCTTTATTCAACCACATCCTGCATCCAAAAAGTTGGTAAGTGCAAAGTTGGCAAAGAAGAGTGGCAGACTGCCCTCCTCTTCTTTCCTCGCCCCTCAGATAATCTTGTCACAGCATCCCTCTCCCTGACTTTGCTGGCAATTAATCAGATCCTAATTTCCTGGGTTACCTCTGTGTCTCCTGCTCCAGCTCGCCTCAATGTTGACATCACCGTTCCCCTCTTTCCCAGATTTCTTTCCCTTCAGACGGCCCTCTCACCCTGCATCCGTCTCCCACTAACATCCTACGTGCCATCCTGTCGTCAAAACACATTTTGTCCGAGAGCCGGCCCTCATCCCTCCAATTCGCTGTCCAAGTCATCTCCAAAACACCAAGAGACGCGGCCCTCAAACCGACTCGATTTTGGATTGTGCCAGCCAAGAAAAAAAGTTCAGCGGTAGGGCAAACGATCGCTGCCAAGTATTTCTGGCACGCTGTGGTCTCCTGGGGGGCAGGATGAAGGTAGCCTCGTCTTCAGAGAGAGGTTATCACACTGCCTCAGGTTCTCTGGGGGCATCAGGGCTGCCATGGCTGGACTAATACAACATCATGCAGGAATAAAAAGGGAAGAAATTTTATTTCCCCTGACAAAATAACCACTGAAAGGAATTTTTGGCACTTCAGCAATTCTGCAGCTATTTTTTGAAAAACTCTGCTTTCCAATCATCAAAGCAACACTGAATAAAAGATGAGCAGGAAAATGCTTGAGAATGTTAAGTCAAGCAAAAATAGATATAGCGAGACAGAAAGAAAAGTGAGTCAGAGTATTAGGGCCATTGTGGATAAAAGCAAAAAATAATAATTGACCACATAGGAGTACATTACCACCCAAAAAAAAAACTCAGAAATTCAGATTACTATTATTATTCACATATTTGAAAAAACTTGATACTCTTATTACACAAAGTTGTGCATTTGCAAGGTGAAATACACATTTTCCATGATTCATTTGGAAAATGAATCAATGGAAATGGATTTACATAAATTTTACATTTTAATATTGTAAAATTTACAATATTAAATCAGATGTTTTCTAATTCATTCTCATGAGAAAAAAGAACTTGTGCGTTTTCCTGATTATAAAGTCAGACATTTGCAATGAAAATACCAGAAGTCATCTAAGATTGAGGCGTTAAATGGAGGCCAGTCACAATAACTAATTCATTCATTAATCCCATAATAAGCTCAATCATTTCCATTTGCATGATTTATCGTTGTTTCCTCTTTTCGCTCTCTTTCTACCAGAACCTGGATGATAAAAGTTTTCAGTCCGGTGTTTTGGTCATAACCAGCCCGTCTTTAATTTACAGAAACTTCTTAATTCATTTTATTTCTGTTTTGTTTATGTATTTTTGATATTTAAAATCTTTTCCAGTTCCAATGTTAAATGTTCGTTAGAATTTGAAGTTTTTTAATCTTTAAAAATATGTTCTTGCTTTTTATGCAGTTACCATTATGTTACTTGAAAATGGTCTTAAAACAACAATGTTATCATTAATTGTAATAAATTCTGGGACAATTCATCGTCCAGCAAAGTGAGTCATTGTGACAGGCCTAGTCAAAGGTGGGGGATCTGCATCGGTATCTTCTTCCAAACTGTTGGAAGTATTCTTCTTCTTCTCTTCCTGAATCCTAACGCCAAATCCCAGGAGCAGACTGAGCCATCAACTTCTTGAACTGGATCAGAACACATACTTGGAAAACGTAGATGTATTTCCATTCACCATATAGTTGCTCAATTTATTATTTTCTAAAATAAATTTGCTTATTGGAAACTTGGCAATTAAAAAAAAAAAAAATTCTTTAAGACTTTTGGCACTAGGCTAAAATCAGAAAAATGTCAGAGTTGTGAGATTAAATTCAGAATTCTTTCCTTTTTTTCAGTGACCCTAATCCTCCTCCGTAGTTCTGTCTGTAAAACTTGGTGAATTTTTATAAATATTTTTGTTGATTAAGGTTTAAAAGCTCTTTGGTGTTGCCTGCTGATTCGTTCTGAAACGACTGATTTTAACCTCATGCTGAGTGCTGAGTCAGAGCAGGCAGTACCCGACTCTGGTCCGTTTACCTCTGAAGCCTGGAGAGGCAGAACATGACTGGTCACCTTCGCCGTCAGAGATCAGAGGTTTAGTCGGGCTTTCCTTGAATCCATCAAAGGTTCTGCAGAAGCGTTTGATCTCATCTCTATATGCTCTACGTCAAAGCTTTTCACAGCGCAAACAACTTCAATCTTTTGTTGTCAGCAGCTCTGCATTGTTCAAACTGCAATGTTGCCGGTTTGTTCAACCTGCTGAAGAACTTTCACACGATAATACAGTATTCAAGATGAGACTGAGCTCTGACTCATATTCTCTTTGATTAGTGGTTCCTCTCTCCTTCACCTCACTTTATGATCTTTCTTTACTGTTTTCATCATCTCACAGGACCCTTGTGCAATCATTGTCTCACCCACATTGGAAAAATATATTCAACCCCTTGGAATTGAAGGTCTCGGAGCCGAGACGGAGTGTCTTTATGATGCAGAGACAGACTCGGAATCAGCGTCTGCTCTTTTTGAAGTGTCTGCACCGCTTCACTCCCCGTAGACCAGGAGAAGGAGTTAGAGCTTTAAATTGAAAGGCAAATTTAGGTCATGCTGTATTTGAGATTTTCATTCCACGGGTTGCATGCATTGCATGTCAAATGCAACATTAAAATAATAGTGCAAGTCCAGTCTTGGGCAAGAGGCTGTGTTTTACACTGCAGCATGCGAGAATCCATGAGATAAGGAGGCATAAAATGTGATACTGGTAAAGGCTTCATGCCTCCATATTTGTAGAGATAATGACAGTTCAACATGAACTCCGTTCAGCATTCTGTTAGTGGTTCTTTTACAGCTTTCATCACACATGCACATTTTTGTTCTGTGGTTTCGTTATTAAAAAAAGAAGCTGTGTGAGCTGAAATATTCCCGGGCAAAGCAAGAAGCACCTCTGAGTGTCAGAGGCAGTGCTCTGCTGCACTTCCTGACCTGCAGAAAATTAGCCAATCAATACGGTATCAGACATTTGTTCATATAATGTCACGAGGAGGCAAAGCTTAATAGATGGTGTGGGTGTTTGGAGAGAAAAAAAAAGCAGTCGATGAAAAAGCCATGAGTTCAAACTGGTGTATGAAGCATAGATCTTCAGCGTATAGAGTGGACACAAACATTTGTACAGTCTTAGTCATGTCACAGACTTGTATGGTGGACACTCCAGTCATGGGGAAGTGGATTAGAGTTCCAGATATGAGCTATGACTGCCTGAGCTCTTCGGTAAACAGCAGCTTACACTGTGTACAGGAACACAGTTCAGTTCAATCCAGGGAAGAATACTTTATTAACCGTGCAGGGAAATGAAACGTTGCTGTAACTAATATCATATTGGGGGTTTGTATTATTAGAAAATTCCCACCTTTATGTCAATCGCATTTATACAGTAAGGATAATATTCCATTTACTTTTAGAAAATCAAAAACAGTGGTATTTTTTTGGTATTCCAGCACAACATACAGAGACGATTGTTTCAGGGCAGATTCATGGTGCATTCACACCAGCCCAGTTCAAGTCCACTTTAATCCAGTTCTGTTTCCTTTGACTACAAAGTCCATTTATTGAGGTGTGAATCCACAATCAAACTCTGAAGTGGACCAAAAAAGCAAATTCCTAAAAACCTCTGTTTCAGTTCAGTTGAAATGAACTCTGGTGTGATTTGGATGCATATGTGAAAGCCAAGCAGACCAGGAGCGGTAAACAGACTACCCCACAGGGAATTCTGGGTAAATACAACTAAAACAAACATGTGAGTCTAGCGCTAGAGGGAGAAATGACTCATGATCTTTTACCAAAAAAAGAGAAATCTTATTACCGCTAAAATCTGATGCCACTGCATTTTTATTTACATTTAGTGATGGAAGCTGCGCTTAGTGTTTTTTAAGTTTTTTGTGTTGTCTCCTTTAGTGGTTCTTGGTACAGCGCCCCCACAGGCTAGAGGCAGGAACAGGCTTTTCAGTTGATTTGGTTGGTATGACACAGTGCAGTGAAAGTGAACCTCAGCAGCTGAAAATGGAACAAATGTTGAAATTTTGATCCCAAATCAAAGCAAGTCTGTTGAACTATCAGGTGTGAAAACAAACTAAATGTTAAAACTCAGAGTTCCAGGTGACTGTTGCTCTGACTAGTTCTGCTTCTGCCTTAAAGACTGAATGAAAACTGATACAAGTTTTTATTAATAAAAGTTCAAGGCAATGTCAAAGCCCAGAGAATTTCCCTTTATATTTACTATTGGGGATTTGAAATGGGATGTTCATGTAAGGAACCCTCAAACATCTCACAGCTGAAAGTGAGGAGGGGGAAACTTTCCTCAGGCTGAAGTCAGAAGCTCCTCACTGAAGTTAATACAGCTAAAGAGGCTAACGCTAGCTGCTGAGGGGCAGGGTGTCCAGACTTCTTCCTTAGGAAGAAAACATTTTCCTCTAATCAATAAAAAATATTTAGTCCATTTTTTATGCTTTAATTATTAAATTACTCAGAGAAAACATCAGCATCTTCTCAATAAAAGCTACAAATATTTAGTTTAAAGCTCCTCTGGATAAAACAGGTTCCCTTTGATAATACACCAACTGTCTACCTTTTAAGCTACAATTCAAGGTTAGACATTTTGACATTAACCTCAAGGAACAACAAGCCACCTCCACATGTTTTGTCATCTTTGTTGAAAGCTTCATTTGAATCATTTAAAGTAATGTTGGCAGGACCCCTGCTGTGTGTGTTTGGCTGTGTGTATTCACGGATGGCCTGTAGTCTCCAGTTTTGCATTTTTCACGGTTACCTTCGGCATTCCGACATCGCCACGCTGTGCTGGGAATTGCAGCGCAGAGTCCCAAGAGACGGGAAGCTGTCTCACCGTTCCAGAGGAGTTTGTATGCTGACGTACTCTGGCGAGGCAGATCCACCAGCCCGACGTAAACACACGGAGACAGCCTGTGTTTCATTGAGGGTAAATTAAAATTCCAGGGAGAAACTGAGCTACTATGATTGTTATGAGGCTTTGTAATGCTGTAATGTCTGCGAGAACATAGAGTTTTGGAATCCTGGATTGAGATTTTGTGTTTTGCACATTCCTTGGTGTCTCTGCTGCTCTTCTGCGTAGACACGCTCCAGCGCTCTGGACGGACGCAGCTATGGTAAAACTTTCTTTTTGAAGAAAAGGTGCAGCTAATCCTTTTGAGATCAGATGAAAAGACTCTCTGTTGTGTTTACAGAGTATTATTACAGTCTATAAATAAAATCTAGATCACATTTAGTATCATTCCAAAGGTTTGCTGTTGCAGCCAACAATTACATAACAATGGCATGACTGAATTTAAATAACAGACCATAATGCTATAAGCGTTATGGTCTATACGTTTTCTTCTATTAAAACCACAAGCAATGACAAAATCTCTATTTTTGGCTGTTTTTAAATATAACTGCTGGAAAAAAATATTTGCCCTTTAACAGATTTCTTCTACTTTTCTGATTTTTTTTTTCTTCCAACACTGTCTGTTGGTATAGATCAACAAAATAATAAAAGTTTTATATCAGAAAAAAATAGCTTGCCAGTTGTCTACTCTAAGGGAAGCTATCAAAGTTGACAGTGATTATCTAAGCCTCTCAGCTGCAGCTGCACAGTGGGGCGTTAGCAGTTTGATACAAATACCTCTTACCTGCCAGCTACCATTGAACTCCTCACATGTAGGCATAGGTTGATGTGTGCTTCATTGACCACCTGTCTCCCAATATTTCCCCCCCCAAATGGATCAACAGTGACACTCTTGTTCATCTGCATTCAGGAATCACCAACATGTCATTCAACAGATTCACAATGGCTGCTATTCCTGCAGGCTGCAGCTGCTGGAGGTGAAGGATAAATGATATGTTGCACACAGTTGGCTCCTTTCTGCACATGGCTTATATTCCACTGTATTTGAATCACTTTTGTAATCACATCATCAGACATGATTGAACGAAGCAAGAAAATTGAGAAATACTTGAAATTGTCTTGCTGTCTTCTCCTTCATCCAATCAGAAGAGGACAGGTTAGGTAGGTCAGACATCTGCAGGTGCGAACCTAAACCACGACGCCATCTTGGACAGCATCACGAATCGCGGGAAATTTTCAGAACAAAATGACTCATTTTACAGTCCAATAATGCATTAGTGGGTAACATTCAAAGCATGAGGACAAGTACACGTCTTTGACATGAGTGTCTTGAGAGCTGTCTTCAGACTATTATGGGTCTCTAAATGATTGCATTGTTTGGCCCAGAACAGCAGTTAAAGAATAATGGAAATGTCTCAGTTTAGACCATTAATGACACAAACCGAAGTCTTCTTGTAGAAGAAAACTTTATACATAACACAAAGTATTTGTCTTTTATTGATCTTCTTTTTGCTGCATTTTAATTTCATGGAAAATAGGACCACAAATGTACAGCAATTAGAAAAGAAGATATGCCAAATATAGAAAATAAAAACATTAATAATTTTGGAGATAATAAATAATAATAAAATAAAATATGGCTTGCTCAAGTTGTAAAACCAATTAAAAATAAAATCTATTTTTGTAATTTTAGTTTTAAAGAAAGTATAATTTTTGTGGATCGCTGGTACTTGCAACTTGACAATTGGAAGAATGTGGCAAGAAATTTGGACACCGCTCCATCATACAAAGAGAATTTTAAACAGCCGTAGTAACCTTACACTCATAATTAGTGTTCTTTTGTTACTGTTAAGGCAGGCGGGTGGAGGTAAGCAGAAGGTGGATGTGTAAGTGCAGCTACCATCTGCCCTCCTGCTGGCCACAAGATGCTAACCTACTGAGACAAAGTGCCTTGAATGGAGGTAGAAATAATGTTAATGGCCTGCAGACCTCTGTGATGGAGGAGTTGGACATGAGCAAAAGAGAAACTGGAAATGACCTCGTCAAAATGGCTTTTTAATGCTCCATCTGAAACTCTATCAGTTCACCACTGAGTAATGGACATTTTTTTCTGTCAGGAAAAGAATCACTGTTTTTTTTTTTCCCCACTGTGATTCTGAATTATTTTCCTGATAATGTAAAAACACGTCCATTGAAGAAAAAAAAGGAATAAATTATAATTCTGTTTGTTAATTAACAGTGAGAATTATCTCTTTAAAGAATAGTTTGTGTTTTGAACATTTATTTTCCCCAGAATTTGCAAAATCCATTTATACAAAAAGCTATGTAAAAATATAACTTGCATTACAGACAGTGAGACTTAAAGTGTGGCTAAGAGGAGGCCAGGTCATAAAACCAGGGTGAGCGTGAAGAAAGGAACCAGCAGTGAAACAAAGAAACCAGGGAGCTTAAAATACTCAGGAGTTGGAATTAGTGACTTGGAAACCAGATGAGTAAGTCAGGGGAACGCTGAACAGCCGCGCTGAGGGAAGGAAACAATAAAACACAGATTGTAAACAGAGAGAGGAAAACCAAAACACAAAAACAACCACAGACCAACGAGAGTGGAACACAGAAATAACTAAAAAAAAAAAAACAACAACAAAGGAGGGAACAAACATTACTAAACAAAGGATTATTTTAGTAATCAATTATTCTATTTTGACCATTAATTGATTATTCTGACAATATTTGAATGAAAAGAATTCTGAAGGATTTTCATTTAACCACTTGAGCATATTTGATACAATATGAGAAACTCATAAATACTTACAAATACAAACAAACAAATAATTAATTTCCTTTATTAAATAAGAAAATGAACTTTTGTATTTTCTTTAGGGAATGTTTGATTATTGATAGCAATAGATGCAGCAAAGAAACCTTAAACCTGAACATGTGAGCTTCACTTCACATCAGTAAGGTTTAGGGTGATTATTTCTTAACCAATTAATAACTGGATCACAAGAAATACTTCTTTGCAGATTTGCTTTAGAAAATTTGAACCAGGTGAAGCTTAACCATTACCACTGATGGAGGTTTGGTAGAACATTTTATTGACAAGTGGTTTTTATCTTAAATGCAAAATGTTTGTACTTCCTGTGCAGTTCATGTGGTTCCATCAGCCGTTTTTTTTTTTTTTTTGAGCCTGTAATGATTAATCGATTATTAAATGAGTTGACAATGATTTCAGTAATTGATTCATCAAGATTGATCTGATTAATCATTTCGGACCTAATGTGATGACCCTAATAAAAATGACACTAAAACTATCTAAATACACACAATAATGGCTCACAACACATTTTACTTACTTTTATTTACCAAACTTAAAAGTGTCGAAACTATAGAAGCAGAAAGGAAATGAATTCAACTTAACCAAATATCAAATATCTACACATATTTGACCTGGTGTGAGGCGTCACAGAGGTAGAAACTGTTTGGTCACAAACTGCTGGCAGACGACTGTATTCACATGTAGGAATATTTGTGTCCTTTCAAAAAAGATTAAATAAAAAACACTTGTGATTTACAACAGAAATTAAACTTAATACAAGGCATGGTTCACGGTTCAAATCTTTTTCTAATCTCGGCTGAGGTTAAGTTTAAATAATCTAAACATGCCAAATGTAAACAGAAAATCCAACTTGCCACTCAGGTAAATGTTGTAGTTATCTTATTTAGTTTATACAGCCAGCATTTTACAAAATGATCATTGCTGACCCTAGACTGAGGAAGAATTTTCTTAGAAACATGAAGTCCAAGAATATTAGTCTGGCTCTCTTTCAGGTTATTTAAGTTTGAATGCAGAAAACAGCCGTTATAAAAGCAGAACAGAACCGATCCTCCCCGGTCGGTGTGCTGGTTCTGTGTCTGTCTAGTTCATCTGTAGATATAAACTAATGTTAGAATGTTTCATCATTACATTTACATATAAGATAGAGGGTTTGACTCCAGGTACTGAACACAAACCGAACTGATGAAATGTATTTTTCTGCCTAATTGGCAGCAGAGCATGAAGGTTAAATTTGTTAAAATAATGATTTTTTTTCCCCCACATATTAACTTGCTGCAAATAATAACCACCATATTATTTTTTGCTGCTGTATTGTTGTTAACTTCCACATATTTTTATGATATTTTTATGTCTTTCTTACTTCTTTTCCTTTTTTGTACAAACATGCTCATTATTCTATATGTTTGCCTCCCCCTCAGTTCATCCTTATTAAAGATGAATCTCTGGGTATATGAAGACATAATCCTTGGCTTCTTTCTTTTCCCAGATATTTCTCTTGTGGTCATTAAACCACAGAGAAAAGATAAATTAATCAGGGATCAGTGCACAGGTCATGTGGTGTTTTTAAGCTGAACTGCAATAAAAGAAACACTTGTTCTCGAGAACTGAAAGTAACTCCAGATATCCCCAGGTTCTTTAACAATCTGTTTCTACTTTATATGATAATTAATGAACACAGATGTAGAAACGCTCCATTATAAGTTCCATTAGTCTACAGGAGACAAGAGTCTGTGGGAGAAAAGCCAGGCGGGAGTGTTTCCTGTGCTGAGAGTTCTGTTCATTTTTCTGCACAGATAATGCTGGTTGACTTAAAAAAAACACATGAATAAACACCTTAAAATTCTGTTATTGTATCACTAATAGGGAGCTGAAATAATATCTTCATATTCTGGGTCAGTGGAAAGCAGATTTAACAAGTGTGGATGTGAGGGACCAGACTCAAACGAGGACAAAAAGAAAGTGTTCAAAGTTGTAATTTAATTATTCCAAAAATAGATAACAAAGCATAAAGATTAAAAGCAAGAATAAGTAACAAATTTAACTTAACTGAGGTCAACTGAACTCTAACAAAACTGACCTACCAACAAAGAACAAAAGGCTGCTTATATAGGGGTGGAGTAATCTAAATCTACCACATGAGGGAGGCACGACATTACAAAAGAACAAACAAATACAAAATTAACTAAAGCATCTATAAACAACAAAACAGAACTAACTTTAACCTAGCACAAACGATAAGTGAATATTTAAGTGACAAAATTAACTAATTAAAATCAACTTAAAATGACAAAATCTCCCCCCTTCAG
>CAEGAE010083757.1:0-38259 GCA_903067095.1 Girardinus metallicus
AACAACAGCAGATCTTTAATGTATTGTGGTGCTAAACCGTTCAGTGATTTATAAACTAACAGTATTTTAAAGTCTATTCTCTGAGCTACAGGGAGCCAGTGGAGGGACTTTAAAACTGGGGTTATGTGCTCTATCTTCCTGGTTTTAGTGAGAACGCGAGCAGCAGCGTTCTGGATCAGCTGCAGCTGTTTGATTGATTTGCTAGTCAGACCTGTGAAGATGCTGTTACAATAATCAATGCAGCTAAAGATAAACACATGGATGAGTTTCTCTAGATCTCGCTGAGACATTTGTCCTCTAATCCTGGAGATGTTCTTCAGGTGATAGAAGGCCGACTTTGTAACTGTCTTTATGTGGTTCTGAAAATTCAGGTCAGAGTCCATCACTACTCCCAGGTTTCGGCCTGATCGCTGGGTTTTAGTTGTAATGACTGAAGTTGTGCATTGACTCTAGATCTATAACTCTAGATCTATAACTCTAGATCTATAACTCTAGATCTATAACTCTAGATTGCTCCTCTTTAGGCCCAAAAATAATAACTTCAGTTTTGTTTCTGTTCAACTGGAGAAAGTTTTGGCACATCCACACAATGATCTGTTCTAAGCATTTATTCAGTGACTGGATGGGGTCAAAGGTCACCTGGTGGCATTGTGATGTAGAGCTGTGTATCATCCGCATAGTTATGGTAGCTAATATCATTTCCTGTTATAACCTGAGCTAGTGGGAGCATATAGATATTGAATTGCCAAAAACAGCCGAGTGGTTTTTAGAAGCGGCACACACACTCACAGAAATAAAATGTAAAGGTTGCAGAGTTCTGACCCAGTCAGAGAGACGGATCCGTTTCTACCGACCTGAATACGTTGGTCTGGTCCGAGTGCTCCAGAACTCGGATCACCAGCAGGTTGACGGAGCGGATGACCTGCGTCCCGTCCTCCACGTCCTCCACTCGGCTGTCCAGCATCAGCGTGATCAGGCTGTGCATCAGGTCCTTCAGCACGCCAATCGACGCCTCGCGGGCCAGCGTCTCCATGGAGAACAGCTGAGGGGAGGAGAAGGGGGTTAGAGGCCGCCTGTGGGTCGTGGAGCCGGAGGGCGTCGCTCCGTGCGCTCACTCACAGACATCATGTTTCCCATGATGCAGCTGTACAGTTTGATGAGGTCCTTCTTGTCCACACGGTCGTCTGCGAGGTGCGTGCTGTTGATGAGGCGCAGCTGCATGATGGTGGCGATGAGCAGCTGGTCGATGTGACCCGACATGACATCGGCCTTGTCCTCCTGACGCAGAACCTCGTCAATCTGAGAGGAGAAGGTCACGAGGAAGGTCAAACTCATTTTCATTTTGGGCCACATCGAGATCATGTCCTCAAAGGCAGAAGAATGCATTTTGAAAACTCATGAATAAACTTAAGATATGAATAAATAACCGTCTCTGCATTCAGTGAATACTGCTCCGGACCAAATCATTTTCTAATAATATTCAACATCTTTTAATTTTTTGCACAAATCGTTCTTGGATAATGAGGTTTTAGTCTGATCTGTTCTGATCATTTTCAGTTCCTTTCAGAATGGGTCGTTTTAGGGTTCTGTCCCTTTAAATCCCGATAAGCTGCTGCTGGCCACGCCCCCAACGCAAATAAAAATGGCTGCAAACAGATTCACAGTTGTTCAACAGTACATCTTGGAGTTGGAAGAATATTACTCTAAACGGTGAATGTTTAGAGTAAGACTGAAACATTTACTACTAACTTTTCCAGAAGGACTTTTTTCACACAAATTTTCCCAGAAGTATAAATTGTTTATATGTGCTGCAACTGATTATTATTTTAGTAATAGATTATTCTTTTGATTATTCTGATGACTGAATCAGGTGAAAAAATAAATAAATTGTCAGATTTTAAATGTAACCACTTGGATCTACATGCAATATTAGAAATACATTGGAAGATGCAAATCAACAAATAATCCAATTCCTTTTTAAATAGGGAATAAACATTTTATGTCCTAAAATGAAACAAGATTCCTTCAGTGAATCATTTGCAGCAAAAATAAAAAAAATAAAAACACTTCCATCAATCATGTGAAAAACTTAACTATTTTTGGTTAACTTATCAATACAGCTGATTATTTTTTGATTAATTAGTTAATTAGATAGCAAAAGGTGGTAAATGGGAGATTTTGTACAGAATTTGAACCAGAAGCCAGTTGAGTTCTGGGTAGAAAATATTTACAGATAAAAGAAGGTTTTTTTTTTTTTTTTTTACTTAACTGCAAACTATATCGATTTTCTGCCATCTTGGCTTAATTACTGCTCCGTGTTCTTTTAGTTAACGATTACTGTACTACATTAGTTTATTTCAATAATCACTTAATCGTCTCAGTCCCAGAGGTTTGTGTTTATTTTTCAGAATGAAAGCTTGAAT
Organism: Girardinus metallicus; assembly: GCA_903067095.1. NCBI lineage: Eukaryota > Metazoa > Chordata > Actinopteri > Cyprinodontiformes > Poeciliidae > Girardinus > Girardinus metallicus. The sequence continues at coordinate 2,424 of CAEGAE010083757.1, forward strand.
TTCACCATGAAGTTTTCAAAGAGACGTGGAAGAAAGAAGTGATGTAGAGCGGGTTTGTGGAAGTGGACCGGACCTGAGCCAGCGCCTGGATGCTGGTGCCGATGTCGCCGCTCGCCACCTGAGAGATGACGAAGTTGATGGTGGAGGCCGTGCTGCTGTGAAGGTCGTCAAAGTGTGGAGAGATGGAGCGGATCCTTGGAGGGAAACAGAGGACCGTTAAGGCCGTTTCTGGTCGCCCGGAGTCAGACCGGTTCTGTTCGTGCGTTTACTTCGGCTCCGGGATCATGACGGGCTCCAGCAGCTCGTCCAGCTGGTGCTGGACCAGGTCCGGCAGCTCACACACGCTCCGCTGGTCCTGCTCTATCATGTCCAGGTCCAGCTGGAACTCCTTGGGGATGGAGGGGTGGTCGCTGTGCGCGTTCTGCCGGGACTGACTGGACGGACAGCAGAGAAACCAGTCAGTTCTACTGGGTAGAGATCAGTGCTTCTAGCTCCAGTCTGGACTTCCACACTGAATCACCTCAGAAATGTACGGTTCTGGCATCCAAGACGAACCGAGTTGGACGACATAAATGATTTATAAAAAACACATTTTTTGAGCTAGAATGAAGTGGTTTTTTTCAGCCGCATAAAAACTAATAAAAACACTTTTTTCACTTCACACGAGTGAAAGTGATCAACAACCAGATGTTACTACTGGCAGAAAAGGCAAAGAAGACAGGAAGTGACAGAGGATGGCGCCATCACGTTTTCTTAATTACTTGGAGGGTAAACAAACTTATTCATGTGATTTTAATTGCAATTCTTGTTGAGTAGAAACACTGCGACTGCTAAAGTGTTTTTTCAACATTAGTGGAATATTTGTAATGACAGCCACGACGACAGCGAAGCTGTAAGAGCATCAAAGCATGTCTCTCTTCCTAAAACTTTAAATTTCCTTTTCTGGAAATTTTACCCACTTCAGGTCTGAGTGGAAACCGTGAATTTTACACATTTTAAAAGTCACATTTCATGATGAATTTAGTCGGAAAGGTCGTTGTTGATGCCGAGGCTGAGGTCGGGTCGGTCCGTCTGAACTGGAGCTTCGCAGCACTGACCTCACAAAACAACATGGCCGAACCGATCACAGGAGCTCATGAGCTACAGAGACCACAGAGGGAACATGGGTACAAGCAGCTGTGAAGCGTTTTCTAGATTAAGGACAATCCGCCATAAAAATCTAAACTCAAATCTATTCAACATGATTCTGTCTCCTCTTTTTTTTTTTTTGACAAAGTGACGACGATCTGCAGCACCATGGATCATCATTAGATTGAAACGAACCATTTAACCCTTTTAACACAGAAAGTGAAGGATAACAGTGATGAACAGAACCAGAGGGTGAAGGAGGTGAAACGGGACGTTAATGACGACGTTTTGCACAAAGTTAAAGGGCAAAAACCCAAACAGGCTTAAGGCAATAGATGAAGTTAATTAACTTCAGGAGTTTCCCGTTTTTATCTCAAAATTTAGAAAACAATTATAGAGTAACTGATCTTCCAAGTCAGTAGTTGTTGCATGCTGGTCTTAAACATCTGAGTGTGATCAGGAGAGACTGGAGGGTACTTATGATTAAAGATCAAAAAATAATTGTGATTTATACTTTTTCCTCTTCAGCAATAAATTTAAACAAGCAATATTTCAATGAAACAATGGAGTCAGATTCCTGCGGATATTTTTCATAACTTAAACAAACCATTATTTCTAATTATTTCTCCAATGAAAAAAAAAAATTTAATTACATTTTTTAAAAAATGAAAAAAAAATTAAATTTAAAAGTTTTAAATTTAGAAATGTAAATTTTGTTTTCATTTTGGGAAAACAAAGAAGTTGTGTTTTCCCAACTTTAATGAATAAATCCACCATGTCTGGTATTTTAGTAGATGTTGCAGGATGTTTGTGGTCTCAGCAAAAATAAGAAAGCCACATATTTAAACAAACAAACACTAAAAGAAACTGAAAAAAGCAAAAAGCAACAGAAAAGAACAAATATAACTAATGAAAGACTAAAACGTTTAAAAATCTCGCCCTCAAATTTAGAGACGGCGTCCGTCTGAATGAGATGCTGGGGCTTAACGTCGGGCGCCACAAATGATCCTAAAACGTATGAAAGCATCAGCTTCAGGTTTTCATTTTGCTTCTGAGGTTTTTAAAATCAGGCAGCCGATACGGTGAACTCCTCCCAACGTCCAGGCCGAGGAACACGGCTCAACGTTTCACACGTAAAGTAAACGTTACGGCGGCGAAGCAGCAAAATTAATCCTCCTGAATCAACATTTTCTTTACATCTTCATCTAATTTGATGAGAAACTCTGGAAAAAAAATGTTTGCAAACATCCTGCAGAGTCTGGAACGGATGATCCATTAGTAAGAATTAACATCGTTTTCCACTTTTTAAACACTCGGAGAAACCCACTGGGAATAATCTTCACCCTCAACTCAGCGGCTGACGGGACGCCAAGCAGCCGGTCTGACCCGATTCTCAGGTTCTCTCAAACACAAACAGGCGAGTGAGGAAGAGGAGGAATGAGTGAAAGTGAGAGCCGAGTTAGTGTGGTGCTTCACCAGAACTCAAAGCCACAGCAGGTTTTTGGTTGTTGGGCTGATTTATGACGAGCATTAGGGTGAATTTACAGTGACGACAGAAAACAGGAGCAGGAGGAAGAGGAGGAGGAGTTGTACTCACATCCTATACGTGCGATACATTATTCTGCTCCGGAAAGGAAGGCAGGCAGAGCAGATCACACAGGAAGAGAGATGAAGGGTTAGGAGACGGAAACAACCAGAGGCAGGTTGGTTTCACAGACTCACTGAACTGATGTGACTGTGAGAGCAACCCAGCATGCAGCGGCTCAGAAACCAGGGTGAGGATGAGGAGGAGGAGGACAGATCAGATGTTGGCAAACATTTAAACACAGACGGGTAAAAGAGGAACGGTCAGCATGCTGGTGAGAAAACGGCCGGAAAGGTCAGAAAGTTTCACACACAAACATTTAAACAGACATCAGAGAGAAACGCATGGAGTTTTTTTATGAAGGGTGTAGCAAGAAGGTGGGGCTCCTTATCACTTAGTTCTAACCATCAACTCCTAAATACTTTAATTTCTAGTTTTAGGTTTCAAAGACTAGGGATCGCAAAATAGAAAAAAAAATATGCAGCTCTGGAAAAGTGAATGAATGAGGCCACTGAAAACCTCCTGGTTATTCCACCAAATACTGATGTCTGAACTCTTCCTGAGTTAAAACATTAGTGTTGTTGTTTCCAAATGAATATGAACCCTTTATTTTTTTTTTATTATTATTCGAGATCCAATAGTGCTGCATCTTTTTCATTATTTTGATAATTTCTCATTTTCTGAAAATACTAAATTTTTGCTTGGAATTTCAGACATGTCAGAAGGTCATAGAATAAAAGAACAACATTCATTTTACGCAAACATACCCATAAAAAGTAAAACCAGAGAAACTGATCATTTTAAGTGGTCTCTTAAATTTTTCCAGAGCTGGAAGACAAAATATGCAAACTTTAAGGCCTTAAAACACTGAATCCGGGTTTAAATGACAAAAGCAGAGAAGATATGACACTTTGTGTAAAACTGGGTTCGTTTCTTTATTAAATGTCAAAATGTTTTAGTTCCTTAGTTTCCCCCCGGACACTTGGCAACCCTTTACCAGGTCGCTGTGAATAAATTTTCAAATTACCAATAGAGGGAATTATGAGAGCAGAGCAGTTGCCATAGATGCCAACTGCTCTGCAAAAGCAAACCTGCAGGGGGCGACAGTGGACAGACTGATCCATTTAAGGAAACTTTTACTTTGCCTCGTTTTTCCCCTGTCGGAGTCCATATTGAGTACCTTCAATAATAATTTAAACACTGTTGTGATATGTTGCATCCAAAAATGTATTATAAATATAAATAAAACTGCTTTGGTCCATATGTTTACTCAGTTTCTACTGGTTAAAGGAAGAAGCCTGATAAATATTGATGATTTTGTGTCAATGTGTGACAGTTTGTAAAGCATCTCAAACTTTACATTTACGTTCATAACTGGAGCATGTTTTACTGGTTCCCAGTGAAAAGCAGGGACCTACTTGAGCTTTCCGGGGTCTTCCTGCGCTGGCTTGCGGAGGAAGGTAGCGTTGGGGTTCGTGGGCTGTTCCCGTTGCATCTTCTCGGCGGTGCTCTGTTTCGCCGGAGCCGCAGGCGTTTTCTTCGCCGATCGCTTGATCCGTTCCTCCAGCATGCTCATGTCTTTCTCTGACAGCTGGAAAAAATCCAAATCAAATGAGTCTCTGATTTTGTGGAGGGAATTTCCAGCTCCAAACTTTTTATTTTTATTTTTGTGTCTTACATTTCCGATGAGTTTGTAGACCTGTTCCCCGCAGACGTTGTAGACGGCCACCACCGTGTTCAGGGCAGCGTTTCGGACGGACGTGTCTCTATCCCCGATGTGGACGGCGATCTCCTTCAGGGATTTGGCCGGAGTCGGCTGGCACACGTTCATCCCGTAGCCCTCGATCAGACAGCCCAACTCCTCCAAACACTCTGAGGAAACGAAAAACATTCAGCATGAAGGAGCAAACTTAACTAAAGGTTGGCTGACCTGTGCGCCGTGTTTACGTCAAGGCGAGATCTGCACAGATTTAATTTTTGGAAAGTCTCTAACTGGACTACCCTACCAGCTCTCTGCTTGGAGTTCTTGGACTTGGTTCCCTCCATGAGGAACGGGAAGAGCTTGGAAGCGGGATAAACTTTGCACAGCATGCCGAGGATGACCCGGACATCTTTACGAACCACATCTTTCGACTCTCCAACCTGAAGGAAAACAATGAGCATCTCACTCTAAATGACCAGCTGCGTCGTTAACATGAGCACAAAAACTACAAACAAGCAAGAATATAATCAGAACATGCGATGGACTGGCGACCCGTCCAGGGTGACCCCGCCTCTCGCTGGAGACGGCACCCCGCCCGACCCCACTGAGGACAAGGGTGTAAGAAAATGGATGGATGGTTGGTAATCAAAGTGAGAGGAAAACTCGCATTGCAAAGGACTGTGGAGCGCAACGATTGTCGGCTAATGTATTCCAGGTGTTATGAACTTTAAACTTTCATGCTAATATTTATCCTGTTCATTAGACCCCTGACTGACGGTGTGTGTGTGTGTGTGTGTGTGTGTGTACCTTCAGTATGAGGTAGGGGACGAAGGAGTTGGCTTCATACTCCGTCAGGTGGTAGTTCTCCTTGTTCAGCATAGTGAACAGCAGCTTCAGATATTCCAGCACTTTCATCAGGATGGTGGTGTTGGTTTCAAAGAAGCGGAGCGTGATCCACTTGAGGATCAGGTCCAGGCAGCCGATGGTCGCTTCGCTCTCGCTGTTCAGCCTCTGCCAGCCAGAGAGACGGACCATCGGTCAGAAACGGAACCTGGTGGTCTGTGAACCGGCAGCTGCGGCTCCGGCAGCCTCCTACCTCGATCATGACCCCGATGGCCTTCACTTGTCGCTGAAAGTCGAAGTGAAACATCTCGTCCAGCAGCCACTTGGCGAAACAGGCGGCCATCTGAGTTTTCAGCTGCTCCACGTATTCGTCCCGAGGGGTGATGAAGTTCCACTTCAGAATCTGGAGGCCAGAGGTTCAGCGTCAGATCGTCACTGATTTCAGTCGGACCTCCTGGCGCGGCTAACCTGAAGCTCAGGCTAGCAATGCTAACACGCAGCAAGTTACCCAGAATTCCCAACTCTGGACTAAAGATTAAATGTGCTACCGTAAAAGTAAAATTAAGTAGTTGCCACCAGTAGTTGTTAACTTTCTGACTGAGAAAGTTAACAGATTTTGGTGGCAACTACTTAATTTTACTTTTAGGAGTATTTTTACTGCATTGTACTTATTACTTTTTAGTATTTTTATTATGAAGTATCACTATTACTACTTCAGTAAAATTTCTGGATTCTCCTCCCACTGGATGACGAACAAACATGTTTTAACCAAAACGTTTTAAATACCATCTCAAAAGGTAAATTAAAATATAATCACAGAACGAGTCAAAAACCACAGAAAAAGGCTTTAACATGGTTTTCTCTCTATTGCCAGAGACACCGACAGCAGAGATTTAGGTAAAGATGCAATATGTGATATTTATGGTAAATGTTGCAATAATGATACAATTTACATTAAATAATTTTAATGTCTTTCTGCTTTGGGTTCATAGCAAAAACAGTCACCAGGTAATGAATAATTTATCAACTGGGAAAAAATATATTATAAAAAGTAAATTTCCATCAAGGTTTTGTTTGAAGAAATAGTTTTCTTAATTACTTTTACCAACATCTGTCATTCCAGGCATAGAAAGCCTGATGGCAGCATTAGCTATGTTTGAGATTTGTGTTAATCCTACTAAAGTAAATTAATATTTTCACTAAGGTTAGCTGATTTTAGTCAGGTAAACACTGGAATGGTTGGATTTAAACATTTTATTTACAAACTCTGTGCAATTTGAATTTATATGCATATAAAAAGAAGGTTTGCTTCCTAAAAACATTGATAAATTACAAAAGTCAGCAGTTGTAAATACCTTCAGCTGCTTCTCCTCTTTGATCCTCTGCTCCTTGGCATTGGGGACCAAGATGAAGATGGGCCCAGACTTATCCTCATCGTCCTTCAGGCCTTTAGTGGCGGGTTTCTTAGCAGCTGGACCCTGATTGACGCAAGCAAACAGAAGCAGTGAGCGAGCAGAAGCGAGAAGTTTTCTAAAACAAAAGTTTTAATGAGAACTGGACAGAAAAGTGAGGAAAAGAAGAAACCAGAGCTACCAGGAGAGTTATGATGGAAAGATTTCCGTGAAGGTTAACAGACAGACATTAATGCTAGAAAGCAGTCACACGAAGTTTGTCATTTCCACAGCTGAGTGAACGCTTTGGGGCTGCGTTAGTGGCCGAAGTCGCAGTGTTAGACTGAGAGAAGCCAGGCGGAGGTCAACTATCTGCCAAGCCGACAGCATTCAGGAAAGAGTGGGATCATCCAGACGCCCGCATTCAACTACCTGTTGGCCGCCAGCAGCAGCAGCAGCAGCAGCCTTCCCTTTGACGGGCGGCTTTTTGCTACCATTACACTCCTTCTCCTTGGAGGGAGGGGGAGCTTCCTCCGTGGGAGAGGGAGGCTGGGTGAGTGAAATAAATAAAAACATCACAAAACGAACTTCATGGAGGGGACACGACCAAAACAACATGAGGGGAGGAGGGAAAAAAAAAAAGAAGGTGACTAAATATTCAAAACTTAAAGACTAATTAATGAAAAGGACTGAAGAGACTCTGTTCTTTAATCAAATAGATAAATGAGGAAAAACGTTTCATTAATTGGATGATTACTCAAAAGTAATTTATCTAAAGTGGAATTAATTAATCCATTACTGAAATAATTGTCAACTAATTTAGTAATCGATTAATCATTAATTGGAGTATACGGACTGAAAAAAACGGCCCGTTTGTTGAAATATTCAACAGTAATTAACCTAAAACTGTACAAATATATATACATTTGGAATAGAAGATGAAAAACCTTGAGTTCAGGGTAGAGAACGTAAACGGATTTAAGGTTCACTCAGTTCATATTTTGTACAAAAAAAAAAAAAAAAAAAAAAAAAAAAAAAAAAACACACTCCTCCAATTAAGCGCCTTTTTCTGATAATAAGTTAATGGGGAGAAAAAACAAACCCTACATTGTACTGATGTTAAGCAGAAGGAGCCAAACTTTTCACATGTTGATATTTGAAGTATTTTCAGCTGCATCCTTTGCTACAAATGACCAAACATCCACTAATAAATTTGCTGTTATTGCATTTTAGGCAACAAAATATTAATTTTCCTATCCAAAAAAGGTATAGATTTGTTTATTTTAATGTATTTGTAACATCAAAAATAAGCTTATGTAGTTAATAAAAAAAAAAAATCAGCAGAATGTGGCAATTTTTTAAAATCTCATTAATCAATTACTAAAATAATTAGCTGCAGCCCTGATCCAAACAGATGTACCTTCTTGGCCGCTGCTCCTCCTCTGACTTTCTTAGCTTCAGGTTTATCGGTGAAATCCTCGCTGGTCCTGGAAGCTGCACACACAACAAGCAAACATCTGAATTATCTACATCTTGTTTAAGTTTGGTTTGTCCCAAATTATCCTTGAATGTCTGTGAGCTCACCTGAAGGAGCTCTGCTTTGCTCTGCAGAACCTTTTCCTCCCGTTTTGGCCGGCGCCGCAGGCTTAGCCGGCATCACTGCTCTGGCCTTTTCCAACATGGCTACCACCTGATCCTTGGAGGCAGGCTGAGGAGAAATAAATAAACCAAGCTGGAACCACGCAGTCTCAATCAAACACTGGGACCACCTCACTGACAGCTCTGTACTTTGAGTTTTCCTGTGGCTTTGTTCATCTTGTCGTAGCCCAGGTGCATCATGAAGGTGGGCAGGGCGTCCTGGGCTTTCTTCCTCACGTCGGCGTTCCGGTCCTCCAGGCAGGCGAACAGCTGCGGGACGCACAGCATCAGGTCCCCGGGGACTGACCTGAGAGTCGGCAGCTTCTCTGCCAGCCAGCCAAGAACCTGAGGATGAAGAGCGGGTGAGAGTCTGATCTTCATCATCCCCACCGTGAGGCGCAGCAGCAGAGGAGTTGGAGCACCTCCTGGCGCAGGAAGGGATTCTCCCTCTTCAGCTCATCGGACAGATCCTCCCCCTCCAGCCAGTCCTTCATCCCAGTCTGCTCCACCCAGGCCTGCAGGGTTGCCATGGCAGCCGTCCTCAGGTTCACCTGCAGATGGACAGACATAGCGCAGACAAATTCTAACTGCTGACAAGACATGAGGCATTCTGTCATGGAGATTTTGAGGTTGGAGGTGGAGTACCTTACTGTCTCCCAGAACAGTGATAACAGGGAACCCCAGAGCTTTCACATGCTGCTTGAGTCCGGGTCCCATGGCTGTAGCCAGCTGCTGCAGAATACTCAGGGTCTGTTGGACCTGCAGACCACAAACTGGACGGTCGTCACCACAGTCATAACGGTTAACCCAGAGGCCAAACTCAGAACAGTCCAGCTCACCAGGATCTTGTTGGAGTCGCTGAGTCGCCCTTTCAGCGCCAGAGGAAGCTCCCCGATGTTGGCCGTGATGAATTTGGCCTCAGAGATGATGGCCGCAGCCTCGTCCAGACCCTCCTTCCTGATCTTCCAGTTCTTGTCTTCAATTTTAGACACCAGGTCGGATGTGATCTTGTCACTTTGAAAATAAATTGGAACGGAGAAAGAAAAAAAAAAAAGGCCTTAAGCAAAATTCATGAGCCTAGCTGCTCCTGAAAACAATCCTGTAGATCTCAAACAGTAAAACTGGTTGAAGAGGCTGAAGTGTCGTTCACACATTGATAAAAAATATTCATGCGCTTTTCTGGAAAAAATGATGACAAGAACAAACTTTTTAATACCATTTCTAGAGATTGCTATCATCATTAAAATACTATTTTGACCGTAAAATAGCATTTTACATTTTAAGTTGCAAAAATCAAAAGAAGATTTTTGGTTTTAATGCAAGAAATAAAATCTCATATTGAAAGTAAAAAAATTTTTAATATTTTAGGAACAAAACAAAGAAGTTACAATCAGACTTCCCATCATTTTTCAAGCCAGCAAAGTGATGTCAAGGCATACTTTTCAGAAACAAGAGACGTGATGTGATTGACAATTCTGATTTAAAGAAAAATCTGATGGTGCTACAGCGCAGTTCACAGCGGCTCCACATATCAGGAAATAAAGACAGTGAGGTAAGGGAGAGACTGCAGCCGTTTGTGAGCATAAAGTTCATCAGGTAGGAAATGTTCCCGTTTGTTGAAGCATTTTTCTTGTGTCAAATTCGTGCCAATCTGATGCCTGGAGTTTGTTGCAATAACTTGTTTGTTGTCATCTACTCGATCTATCACGATATTTTCAAATCACGATAGTTAAAATGGCTATATCGCAACCATCGCGTATAAATTGTCGTTCAGATAATAAACTTTTACGAGTATGGTTTATCCGACACCCTATGAATGCATCACTGCATTATGCTGCAAGGAGTCTAGTTTAAAATAACTTTGGAGCTCATTTAAGAATATCGTGATATATATTGTGTATCGCGATACAGCAAAAAATATATCAGGATATTCGATTTTCCTCAGCCCTACTCTAGAGGCAGTGATTCAGCGATGATGCTGGTCAGAACTGGAGCAGAAATACATTTTTAGCTGCTGTATGTGTCAAACCATCATCCCCACTGTGATTAGTTATAGATGGCAAAACCTCAGAAAAGGTGATTTCTGGGTATTTTTTGTCATGTTGCTGAGTTTCTGCTCTTTATGCACATTTCTAGTTTAACTTCATTATTTTAGTTTGAAGTTACAGAAGAGTTTTAGAAATCAGATTCTAGAATAAATTTAAAGTGATTTTCAGACTCCCCCCCATTTCATTACGGAGTTGCAGAACTTACCCAATATCAGTTCGGGGCAGCAGGTCCATGATGTCCTGTCCCGCTCCGCCATCTTCATCCTGCTCCGTCCCCTCGTCTCCATCGTCTTCCGCGGCCGCCGCCGTCTTCTTGGTGGATCTGATCGGAGCCGGAGGCGACTGACCCTGCATCTGTGAGGGAGAGAACCGTTTTCTGTCGTTATTGTTCGGACTGCGACCGAGCGGAGCGAAAACCCGAGGCTCCCGCGTGGTTCCGATCGGCGTTCGGGTCACGTCTGACAAACTGGTACCTTCTCGAACTCGGCATCTATCTGTGCGAGGAGTGCCGGCTTCTCGTCTTCGAAGAACATGCGCAGCGGCTGGCCCATGTACAGGTACATGACTCCCAGCAGGGCGATGGCCGCCGTCCGCACGGCGGGGTTCGTCGCTCCCAGAGCCGTCTTCACGTTGTTGATGAAGCCTTTCACGTTGATGCTGCGGAGCAGGGAGGAAAGGGTTAATATTACATCATCATGATAACTCACTTTCTTTCATTACAGGGATTAAATTTTGTCAAGTTACTTTAACATTTTACGTGTGTGTAGTTATAATATTAATTTCATAGTATTTCATAAGGGCTGCAATTAAACAATTAGTTTTTGACCAATTGATTATTCTGGTGATTAACTGAATTTAAAAAATGGGCACATTCTGCAGATTTTTAATTTAAGCCTTTCATGTACATTAAAAATGCATGAAAGAGATGCATTTACTTCATCTGGAAAGATGTAACTAGGAACATTGTTGCCTCTGAGGAAAACCTACCCAGCAAATCCAAACTCCTTCATGGCGTTCGCCAGCCAGTTGAGCGTCTCCGCCTGGTTTTTGGGGTTCTTCTGCGCAAACACCAAGGAGACGACCTGACGTGCGAACAAACCGTGTTAAAACCGCACAGTCAGTCCTGTTGGATTCACTGACGTTAACCGGGTTCACCTGCTCTGCTGTCCACGGCAACGAGCACGTCTCTCCGATCGCCGTCAGAGCCGACTTGGCGTTCCCGCCGCACTTCACGTCCCCGATCTTATCCACCAGACCGTCTAAAACCACGGAGGCCGACGTCTTTGAGAACTGCCCTCTCTGAGCCACGAGAGCCACGATGTGCAGCTTCATCTGCATCACCTGCAGGAGGTCACAGCGTTAGAAAGCGAAAACAGACGCCGAGGTTCAGCTGCGTGGCGTGGATTCAGTCTGAACCTTAAGAAAAACTCAAGTTAAAACCTTTAACCTTGTTTGGTTTCATGACGACATCACGCCTAGGAGTAATATTACAAATTAGTAACAGTTTATTTAAAAAGGTCAAGAGTGGCCTCATAGAACGGATCGGTTAAAAATGGTCAACATTTTTATTCACCAACAAACCATTGAGCTTATTCTGCAAAATGTCAGCCATCAAACTCAGAATGTTCATGAAATCAACAACAGAAGGATTCGTGTCTCCAACAAAGAAAAGGATTTAATTTACCATCAAACACGTTTGACGTCTCATTTATTTTTGTTGTGCATCTGAACCAGCCTGATTCAGTCTGAAGAGGATCAAAACGTTATTTAAATGTTATTTCTTTAGGTTAGTCTACCGCTGAACGCGTCGCTGGCATTTAGGCATCAGTTAACATCTCCCAATGTGAAGTGGGACATTTCTAAAATATCTAAATATAGGTTTTGCCTTCATATCCCTAAAATGTTGTTAATCCTATTAAAACCTTTAAAGCATTCAAGACTTTAAAAAATAAAAAAAATAAATAAATAATCAATTAATGTTTTAGTAAGAAGGTGTTTGAGAGCCAAGAAGGGTAAAAAAATATATATATATATGTAATTGCATCAAACTACATAGTGTATTTTTAATATTCCTTGTATGATTTACTGAAACATTAAACTAGATTCCAGTTACTTTCAAAAACATACCAATTGTTCAGACAGATGAGTTTACAAGCGCACCGCCCTTCTCTGTGTTTCTTAATCAGCCGTGATAAATCTTGCCATTCCCTTTATCCGTCGTCAACAGCACAGAAAAAGATCTGGGCGTGTCGTCTCCCAGAAACCCGGCGTTCAGGGACCAGAATGCCACCGAGCTTTAGCTTGTTGGTACCTGAAAGTTCGTCTCCTTCCAACCCGGTTTCTTGGCCAGCATTCGAACCAACGCCTGGCACGGCATCGCCGCCTTGTCCATGGTCTCCACAGCCTGCAGACAGGAATCCAAGATAAATCTTCTGCTCAGCCATACAGAGACTGGTGGCTGCTGGAAGTGCAAGGTTTCAGAGTAAACTGGGAGACTCTACCCTCTGGAACTCCTCCATACTGGCCAGCCTCTCCTTCCAGTTGCCCGAGTCCAGCAGCTGCAGACAGGAAGCAGGAAGTACTGCTGCCGCCAGCTCCTCACACGCTTCAGGCTGAAAACAGCAGCAAACCGTCAGAAACTAAAACTTGACAATGCCGTCTAACCTGATCTCCATTAAGAAAGAGCTTAACGAAGATTTAAGGATTCTATAATATTCTCAGACTGAAAGCTAAAACTGCAACAACATCAGCAGAAGTTGAATTTATTTCAATAAATTCAACTTCCAGAAAACTGAAAAACTGCCGAAACACCGACTTCCTTTAAATCAAGACTGAAAACCCTCCTGGTTAGAGTTACATTTGACTAATATGTGAATCATTGATCAATATATTTGATGATTGATGGTGGCGTTAGACAAAATGTAATGCTTATTGCTTGTTCCATAATCAGTTGCTGCTTGATATTTAGTGGTGTAAGGTAAATAATTACTTGCTGCTGAATTGTGCTCTACAAATAAACGTCTCAGTTTTTATCTCTTCCTCCCCTCCAGATTCATGTCGTCGTCGTTTCTGTGCCTCCAGACCCTGTCAGTAAAAACTCGCTCTGATTTAAATCACTCTGCTTGTGAACTTACAGATATTTCGGCTTCTGTGGTTTCTTTGCTGTCTGAGGTCTTCTTGGCTTTCCCTCCAGCTGCCGATGCTGGTTTCCCTTTTTTAGCTGGACCAGCTGACGGCTGCAGAAAACAAAACGTTTAGCAACTCTGGATCATTAACGGGAACCGTTTGGGTTTCGTTCTGTGCGTACCTTGCTGGCTGATGCGGTTTGGCTCTTCTTTGGCGGCGCCGAGGATTTGGGAGGGGCTTCGGCTGCAGGAGGAGCTTTAGCTGCATGTTTCTTGTCACCCGCTGCTGATCCTCCTCCAGCTGCTCCTTTTTTACCTCCAGGAAGCTCCACTTTGTCAGCACACTCCTTGATCTGTTAGAAAAACACAGAAAAAGTCAGAACTTGAAGGCATGAGCGCCTGAGGAGGATTCTCCGGTTCTAATCTTCACCTTATCAAGTTTGAGTTTGTCCAAGTCGGCAAGGAAAGGGTTCACGGCCTTTTCCCCAACCACCTTCATGGCCGTTCCCAGAGCTTCAAAGGCCGCGTCACGGACCTCAAGGGCCGAGTCGTTCACTTGCTGTGGATGATAAAGCAGGAAATGATCAGTTTTTACGATGACCAACAGTCATGTCTTCGGTTTGTTGACGTATTGGAGGACAAACCTTGATGAGGGCGGCACAGAACGGCTTGAGGACGCTTTTCGGCAGCGTGGCCTGCGTGCAGTGACGGAAAGATCGGGCCAGAAACAGAGACGCCTGCTGCTTAATGGACGGGTTCTTATTGTCCATCACACCCAGGATGTCCTCCGAAAGGTTCTGCAGAGTCGTCTGGCGAAGAAAAAATAAAAAATATCAGTCGTCTCAGCACTACTGAAACACATTAGGAGCTGCAGCATCAGCCGAGTGCCTGGTAGATAACAGTCTGTAAACAGGAAGTGGATTCAAAGTAAGTTAGTAAAAAATTATTAAATTTAAATCAATCCAGAGAGAAAACGCTTCATCATGTCTGCCAGACAGGAAGTGAGCCGTTCATCCAGACAGGAAGAAGCTCAGTGATGGCAAAGCTGAAGAAAATCATGATGCAGAAATTAAAAAAAAAAAAAAAAAAAAAAAAAACTAACTCCTGATTCACCATTTTGTACTTTAGAAAATATGCAATTACATTTTATGGTGGGAACATCTATGCTGTGTTTAAAGTCATAAGCTAAATTAAAGTACGGTTACCATAGTAACTGCTCACACATTAAATGTTTTCAGTAAAAAGAAACAAAACAAAACCTGCTATGCTGCTGCCACAGAACCCAAGTGGTTCTGAAATAAATATGAAAAAAATTATTAAAAATAATTAATTCAGCCAGCCTGCATCCCTTTCTTTGTAGTTTTTCGTTATATATTGAAGATTTTAGAATAAATACAACAAAAAAAAAAGTGCATATTGTGCTCACAGTGAGGAAAATGGCATCAATGGCCTCCTGCAGGGACTGGACAACCTGCAGCTTCTTCTCCTTAAACTTCTCCAGGATAGTTGGAACAACCTGCAAAAAAATAAAATAACTGTGAGGGAAGCGGTTTGATTCATGGGTCTCTGTCTTCTTACATACTTCCTTCATTTAAAGTCAAAGAATCTGGAGAATTTGAGGGAAAACCATCTAATAAACTATAAGATAAGATTCCCTTACTTGTCCTGCATACGTCCCAAACTTCTTCCTGAGACCAGAGGCCAGTCCAGCCAGACATTTGGCCGCCATGGAAACCAGCATCACGTTGGCGTCTTTCCCCACAACCTGCAGCAGAGAAACCACATCAGCTCCAACTCGACTCCTATTGGTCAAAACGTCAACCGGTAAGACTGAACGGCCTTCTCTCCTTCTCAGCTGGCGAGTCTTTACAGTTCAGTTCAAATATCAGGTTCAGCCAACTAAATGCTTCAAAAAAGTAATTCTGAACGGTATCTGAAGATCTGTTTTTATATGACTTGAGAAACATTTTATTAATTTAATATTTGCACCTTCTTCAGCGCGCGGACCAGGTCTCCGTAGTCGCCGTTCTCCAGTTTGGGGTTCTTGGTCAGAGCGTCGACAGCTTCAAGAGCTTCTTTCCTCTCCTGCCACTTTTTAGCTTCCTGCAGAAATAAAACCCCAGGATTATTATTCTCACAGCATTCACAGATTATTAATACAAACCGCATCGTTAGAGATGTTTATGAGTGGAACCAGGTTGCTTTCTGTGATGTTAATGTTGTCATATGTGAAGCTTGGTTATTCCAGCATCATTTCTACTAAAAACAGTGTTGCCAGATTGGGTAAGTTTCACCCCAACTTGGTTTCTTTTGAACATGTTGGACTGGATGTTAAAATCTGGACTGTTTTTCACAGCATTTAGCAGGTTTTTAGAAAGTATTTATAGAAAATTCTATCAAAATAGATGCTCTGGGTGGCAGAAAACAACAACAAAAACTTGAGCATTTTAATAAAATACCAAGTTACTGTCAATTTAATTTGAAGTTTATAATCTATCAAATGGGACATCAACAATAATTAGTCATTGGTAAAATCTGTCCATTAAAACAGTTTGGTCACTTTGACTTGATCTCTTATTTATGTGAATTTGTCTTTGCAGTTGGGCGTGTTCCGTTTCGCTGTAAGCTGGTGGCAACACTGTCAATTATTCTGCCGTCTTTACTCTGTACCTCACTGTAAAGCATAAATAAACTTGGTAATCATTGATTAATCAAGTGCCATTATGAAATAGTGTTGGTCCATGTCACGAGTTTCAGCAGAGGCTGAGATTTGGACTATTTTGCTGGGTTTTTTTGGACTTATGTTGTGTTTGGATCAGAAAGTCTCAATCAGATTTGACAATCCTGACTGAAACTGTTGCAAAGGTAAAAATATATATACCTGGAAGAAAACTACACAGAGGTTTAAAAGTGTTAGGAAAAACTCACAATTTTCTCATAGAAGTCTTTGGGCATCTTTGACAGAATCTCCACAGGTTCCAGCAGATCGTACGGATCCACAGCTGCTGCAGTTTCTTCTTCTTCTTCTCCTGGGAGACGAGCAGAGGAGTCTGAGACTGCACAGTAACAAAGAGAAAACAATAAAACGGGTCAGAGATGAGCCAGGCTTACCATCAGACTGCGCTCCTCCTTGAGCTTGTTGCTGTTCGAACTTTGCTTTCAGGTCCTGCTGAGAGCGCAGGAACCGGGTCTGCTTGGGAGGGGAAGAGGGAAGCTTCACCCACTCCTCCTCCAGCTCTTTGAGCTGCAGAGAGAAAACAAGCAAACACTCATCTAGCTGAATTCAGCAGCGCTCTGTTTGCACTCTGTGTGAAGCTGATCAGGCCCCACCTGTACAGAGTTGATGTTCTGCAGCGGCGGCCTCAGAGCGTCTCTGATCCACTTGTAGATTTCCACAGCAAGCAACTTGGACTCATCCCTCACCGCCTTCTCTCTGGACTCAAACTGTTTGGGTAAAACTTTCACTACTGGCTTCAGGGTCACTATTTTTGATCCAAACTCACTGGGGGAGACAATGAAGAAAGCAAAGAACCAATCAGAGTCTTTCTTAGTGAAACAACGTCTCTTTGTTGGTGCTTTTCAGATGGAAGTCAGTGCAGAACCTGACATGTTGGTGTTGTGTAAAGCCCCTTACTTGCCATTTTACCCCACGTAAAGGGTAGTTTAGTGTACCAATAACTATGGAGATTTTTTTTGTGAGAAGCTCACGAAAAGCTGCTGTGGTCGTGAAAATTTCTCAAAGTTGCAAATCCATTTCATAAAAGCGGCAAATCACATGCGGGGTTCCCCTAAGCTCCATTCTGGGGCCCCTTCTATTTAATATCTACATGCTCCCACTAGCTCAGATTATAGCAAAACTTTATGAAGAATTTGTTCTACAGGAAACTGAGAAAAAAATAATAGATTTGGTGCAAATTAAAACATTAATAACAGAAAATAATCGAGCAGCCACCGACCTCAGAGCCTTCCTGAGCGTCTCGATGCACGCCACCACTATCTTGGGGTTCTTGTTGTCCAGTCCTTTGAGCAGCTCATCCTGAACCACCTCGTTCTTCTCTATCTCGATGTACATCAGGCAGATGTCCATGCCCAGCTCTTTGGCTCGCGCCTTCGGCTGGTTGAACACCTTGCTGACGACGCCCGACACCACCTCGCCCGTCGTCCTGCAGCACAGAGACAGAGCGGATCACAGTCTCCAAAACATTCCTGGATTATGTCCACTCAACCCCCTCCATCATTTAAAGACCTGCTACAAAAATAACACCAAATGTTAAACTTGTGGATAAACCTCCAGCGGTGAACAGAACTTACTTGCCAGCCACATGAGCATTCTCAATAAAGGCCAAGGCAGCTTCCAGGCCTTTGAGCTGAGCCACCGCATTCGAGTCCGTGACAAACTTCTTGATTAGTCCCAGGTACTTCCCCCACTCCGGACTCTTCTCATCCTCTATCTTCTGGAACAACTTCAGAGCTTCTTCATAACCGTTCAATCTGGCTTTCCACACCTGAATGAGTCAGGAGGTGGAAGTAAAAGATGATTCACACCAAAAAAGCAAAAATAAATAAATAAAAATAAAAGTTTTATCACCACTTTTGGGAATCTTTAATGACTAGGTAACCGAGAACAGCGTCTCTAGCATCCAACAGGTTCATTTCAACCCAACTAGCATCAATTAACTTGAGTGCACCGATTCTTTTTCTTTTCCAGGTTCATTTGTGAACTTTGTCAGATGCTCAGTCGATCCAATAAAATCAGCTTTACTGATCGAGACTGTGTGCATAAATAAGAAATCTGACTTTGGTTTCAAGCTCTCACAGCATACAGACTAAATAAATAAACCTTAAAAGGAAAACAATCGGGATGGAGGAACAACATGTACACTCATTTACAGACATGTTTTAATTTTAAGAGCTTGTGGCAGCTGGTTTTAGCAAATAGCGCCAACCTGAAGGTAAAAGTTTATACAGTTTGTATCCAGGATGTGTGGGGTCTGCAGAGATGTTAGCAAAAACATTCTTGCTCATATTTAACATTAAGAAGTCACAAATTAATTTGTCTGAATCAAAAATGTCAAGAGAAAAGTGTGACTGGTTAAAAAGCAGCATGACAAGGCTGCTTGTTTTCATGGTTCAGAAAAAATATCAGAGGACTTTCCTTTACCCGATTAAAAACAAAATAACCCCGACCATACAGGGTGTGGGAGAGGGAAAAAAAACTATTTGGAAATATTTGGGATATTATGCAGTCATATGATCTCAGAGCAGAAACAGCTGATTAGTTTGCTGAAGTTATTTCCATCATAGCCTCAAGTCTAAAAAGAAAAAGAAAAAAACTCTTTAAGCTTGTTTACTTTTCTACACATTAGTGGAGAAAATATAAACTTCTGCTTTAGATATTTTAAACTTTAAAAGCTAAATGCTTATGCTAAACATTATAGTTGACCAGAGGTAGATTATTCTTGTTTGTTTAGATTTGCCAAACAATATTAGGACCAATGTCATGTCTGTGGCCATGGATAAGAGGTTGCACTAAGACTGTATTAGTCTAATCCTGAATGCAAAGCCTCATCAGGATCCAAACAAACAGAGTAAGCAAATCTAAAGGAAGCTAATCATGCAGAGAGACTGAAGCTGAATCCCTGATGTCTGCAGGATGAGGCTCAGGTTGGTTTTTAAGTCCGTCTGATCTGATCCTGATAGTTTGACCTGTTCCTAAAACCCGTTTGCAGCTCATTTTCAGATTTAGTTGCGTCTCCAGCTGCAATCAAGAGCCAAAACTATTGTTTCTTTTATACAGCTACACAACCGTGTATTGAAACTTGGATGACCAAGTAGGCCTGTCACGATAACAAATGTTGCCGAACGATAAATCGTCCCAGAAGTTATTGCGATAAATGATAATATTGTTTTGATAATGTAATGATAATGGCAAAACTAATAATGCAAGAACACATTCTAAAAGAAGACATTTTAAATATCCAAAATAAATAAACAAAACAAATAAAATTCATTTTGAAGTCTTTGTAAACAAAACTGTCCTTCAAAAAAAGGGGCAAGTAGAGACCAAAGCACCAAACTGAAGAGTTTTATCATCCAGTTTTTGATGGAAAGAGAAAAAACAGAGATAAATGACAAATCATGCCAATGGAAATTATTGTGTTTGTTTTTATTTATCATTTGATTAATTGATTATTGTGACAGGCCAATGACCAAGTTTCAATACACAAGTTATTTACAAGAAAATAGATGCATGATTATTGCTGAAATGATTTCAGAAACTCTGCCAGAGTTTATGACAAAATATGGCCATGTGCCTATAAATCTGCTTTCACTGCCGTGTTCTGCCATCTTCCCATAACCCAGAACTCTACTAAGAGTCCAAAACAGACATGAAACATGTCAGCAGTCCATGTTCATAAACATAACATTTGGTAAGATTTTAATATCATGTTTGGATGTGAAGACATAAAAGGCACAATCTGTGTCACAATAACAAAATAAAAGCATCTTTTGTCTGAGGCTGACAGAAAAAGGAGTAATCAACATTTAAGAAATTAAAAATTAAAGCAGATTGAAATCCAACCACCTCTAACTGAGGACAGTCGGCCAGTTGCTCACCTTATGTTCACATTTCTGGTCGATGGGAAGCTTCATCCACTCGCTATCGTCCCCCATGGCTACTAGTCGGGGGCTGGGCTTCCCCTAGAGTTACTTAGCTGAAAACAAGACATTAAAATAGTAGCATTATTATTATACATTTAAACTTTAATCATTTTATCAGCCTTTCTGCTGAGGCAGAGTAATTTGGGTTTTCTTTCTAGAATGAAGCATTTCTTACTCCTCATGCCAAATGTACTCAAGTGCTGAACATTTATGTAAAATCCAGTTTAGAAACAGCATGGTTTATTTCAAATTTAATGAAACACAAACAGAGAAAATTCAAACAACAACAGAGGAAGGCTAAAAAAAAAAAAACTGATCAGGTCAGAGACTGGAAGTTAGATCAAATTAACGTTAAAAAGTTATAGTCAGGGGAAAACAAAGACCCAGGGAAAAAAAATGCTGAAAGATAGTTCCACTTTCTTTCAATAAGAGAGTCCATAAAGTGCAGCGACGCTCTCAGCCACTCAATGGTTCAAAGCACATTAAAGGCATAGCTGGAGGTTCATGTTTCACATTGATCCAAACGGGAAGAAAATGCCTTCAGCTCAGAGTCCATCGTTCAGGAAACACACAAACACAAATGTGTCAAACTCACAAAACTAGGAACCTTGTGTAGGGGGTTCCTGCTACCTTTCTCCAACCAGAGTACCCAGAGAACCACAGAGCTTAAGTTAGCTTCTGATTCGAGAAATGGCTAAAGAGCAAGTTCACCTACTCTTTCAAATTATGGACATTTTTAATATGTTCCATCTTAAAAACCACAATTAAGCCTGTCACAGTAGTCAATAAATACATTAATTGCATAATAAATGAATGCATAAACTTAATTTGAATTGGCATGTTTTCTTTTTTCCTCTTTCTACCAAAAACTGGATGTTAAAAGTCTTCAGCTTGGTGCCTTGGTCTCAACTTGCCATTTTTTAAGAACAGTTTTGTTTACAAAGACTTCAAAATTAACTTTATCATTTCTGGGTTTTTATTTTGGATATTTAAAATGTCTTCCAGTTCCAGCGTTAAATGTTCATTAGACTGTTCTACATTAATAGCAGAACACGCAAAACCTAGTTTGTGATGCCTTTATCTGGTTTAGAAAAGTTTAATAAAAGGCCAAATTAGTGATTTTTCTGGTCCAGCTCAGAAACTACAACACTCAGACTCTTCAAACTTGCACTCTAATGGCAAAATATATAAAACTTTGTTTGTGAATAAAATGTTAATTTCCCTTTGGAAGCAATGAAGTAGGCTTGTATTTGATGAGTTTCACTAATTTGTTTCAATGATTTTGTTCATGGTGTAAAATAACATAATGAAGTCTGAAAAATGGTCAAGGTAGTGAAGAATCAAGTGGAATCGCCTTTTAGGCAAGAAATTACAATCATAAGTCAACTTCAGCTTCATGAGAAAATCCACGAAAATCCACGAATGCAAAATTAGATTTACAATGTTAAAGACAAAACTAAAACAGCAAAATTATCGTTGGATATCGCAACAGTAAAATACTTTAGCGCATCTCTTCAGCGTGCAACCAGGTGATGCAGGGGCCTGTCCGTTTCAGTCAGGTGTGTGGCATCGAGGGGAAACACCTACAACTTGTAGCACAGGTAGTCATGGGGATCATAGTGCATCCACCAACATCTCATTATTAATTCAGACATCAAACAGCAAAAGCGCATAAACGCAAGACAGATGGCATCAATAATACCACGGATAATGTTATATTAAAGCATCACCTAGAGAACACTAAACGATGGTCAAGGTAGAGGAGGATTAAGTCAGTCAGATTTAAATTAGGGAAGATCCAGAAATGTCTAAACTTGAGGTTTACTCTCCTTGTTTGGTTAAGCGTCATTGAATTGTAAATGAATTCATTCAAATCCCCAAGCAAAGCTAACCCAGAAACAAGGCTGCACCCAAAAACCCACCGGGTTTAACCAAACAACAGCCCTGTCAGAGGGTTACCCGTGACCCTCGTTTTTTTTAAAAAAAAAAAAAAGCTATATATTCAAGCTAAGAAAATGTCAGAATATTACCGAGCCGTTTAATTTAAACCAGCACAATGATAACTAGCTACCTTAGCAACAGCCGTCGCTCCGTTACTTATCCCGGAGGTTCTGGTTTAACTCGCCTCCCCAGTAACATTCATAATATTAATTCAATATAAACAATGTCACTCTACTAATGCTTTGTACAGACTGAAAAAATATTATGCATAGAAAGTATTCCCAATGAGAGCCTGCTGATGGCTCTTAACGTCCATTAGCTGCCTAGAAACGGCTAGGAGCTAACCGTCCATCCGCGCCAACACAGCCAGGCCGAACAACGCACTTCTCCGCCACAGCAGCTCAAACACACCGACACAGGAAAAATGGACTGCGGGTCGACGTGGAGGATTAAACTGACTTGAAAAGAATACCTGTTGACGTCTCTGTAGGACAATAAGATGTAGGCAACCCAGTGATATGGGAGCTATAATGAGATCACCCTAGTGAAGTCTGGCCGAGTCTTAAAGCCTCAGCTTCACGTACGTCCCAAAGAACTTCCGCTAAAAGTAAAGGTCAACGTCTCCTGCGTCTATTAAAGAAGCTGATGTATTCGTAATATTGAATAAAAAATATATATATATAAGAAACCATAACACACATACAGTTTTCACATTTGTTTTGTGTCTGTTTGGAATCTTTGGGTCTCATATTATTTATTGACTCTTATTTTGTATAGTCACATCCGATTACGTCTCTGATATACATGTGTAACTTGACGCATCTTTTTCAAAAGAGTCCAAGGGCGGAGAGACAGTGGAGGGCGGAGACCGGGGGCTTCGTTTTGTCTGCATCCGTTTCTTACGTTAAACCTGATAGTGAGCCCTGTCACTATCAAGGATGGAAATTCCAGTGAAAGCGGATTTTTTTACCGCACAGTTTTATTTTTTCTGTCGTTTGCAATTTGCCAAATAGGTTTCCTTGTTTGTCATCAGCCGTGGCCAATGATTGGCTAGATTTGAACGAGGCTCCGCCCCTATTATGTCAAACTAATTTGCTGATTTGATGGAAGCGATGTAGGTCATGATTTGTAGCAATTTGATTGGATGTTCTGCGACAACACCCGCCTCATAGGTATATCGATTTATTTACTATTGGTTATTTCATATTGACGGGAACACACCCATGTTTTTGACTGGGTAATTCGAAATTCTATTGTTCAAGTACAATTAAATTGTTTTTTAAATTAAAAACAGTTTTATAACAAACTTCATAACAACAGAAAAGTAAAATTACATTTCAGACTAGCAGCCTTAAATAAAAGCGGAAAATTAGCTGATTTTTAATTAAAAGAAGAGCAAAACAAGCTTCAATCGGTTAATGAAATGGTAGAATTGCCAGAGATAATTTTTTTTTGCAGTGTTATATCCCTGATTTTTTTTTTAATCTTAATATGAAATGTATAGCAGAACAATATTTAGGATATATACTTCTTTTTAAGGTTTGAAACAAACCTCTGAAGAAAGTGATTGATAGGATGTAAAGCTCATATCCTGTACATTTTCCACAATGTATATCTGATTGATTCTGGCTGTTTGGCGTTACTGCACTTGTGATGATCTAGTTTGGGCCAAGCTTGAGTTTTTGGAGAAATGCCATCGCAATTGACTCTGTGCTTTTCATATAAGGATGAGTTCTTGGTCAACTTCACAACTGAAAGGTATAAAAAAAAAAAAACAAGCCCACATTAGCATTCTTCCACCACCATACTTGATAGATGATTAAAAGTTTGTGAAATGGTACATTACTCTGAAATTAGGAATCAGAAGATAGATTGTGGTAACAAAAGCAACACTATTCAGGCGGCACTTAAATGGCATTTAAATGATGAACAGTTGATAGTAAGAGACCCAAAGTTTGCCAAGAAAATATCTGCACACCATTGCACCACCAGCTGCAACCTGAAACTTTGAGACAGAGCATGATGAACACTTTCGACAACAAATCCTGCACGTCTCAAAACACCAACTGAAATTAAGGCTCACCAAAAGGCAAAGCATTTCCACAACTGTCTAATTTTAGTCAGCAGGATGAGTATTTATTTGTTCTCAGAAGTGACACCTAGTGTCCTGCATTTCAGCCTAAAAAAGCTCTTCTGAATGACTTGCTTGTACCAAATAATAATAACAATAATAATATTATTATAAAACAATAAAATTATTATTATTAGGTAGCATGATAATAGTTATTATCATAATATAATATCGCTTATGTTACATAATACTGTTATTGTTATTATTGTTAATATTATTAATTATTACGTGAAGCGGAACCTTTACTAGTCGGTTTATCTGGGGGCTGAAATTCATGTAGCTCACAACATCCGGTCTTGTTTCCTGTTTCCATATGTGGAGCCGCAGCTCGCTGCAACGATGCCAGTCGGAATCATCCAGAGCCTTCAGAACTGAATCAGCTAATTAATAAAGTTCTCTTATTTTGCGATGATGTGAACGGATCCATCCCGTCAGAACCAGCAGAATGAACCGCCTGAGTTCGGCCGTCCCCGCAGAGCAGTACCTCGGTAATTTCGGAACTGCATATCCTCATTTGTATTGGCTCGGTTCGGTTCTGATTGTATGAACATATTTTTGTCTATTAATTCCCCCCCACCCCCGTAGCGGACAGCCAGGTTCTGTTCTACCTGAATGATGCCGTGACCCAGCTGCTGGATCATAAGGAGGAGTACACGCAGTTCGGCCTGGTTCGGTACTTCGCAGAATAGTAGGTCACGCATTAAACAGAACCGCCCGGCTGAACCCGTCCGAACCGCTTTAAACACAGCACAGCTTTGTATTAATTTAACGAAACAAAATATGTGGTTTATATTTTTTATTTTTACTATGAAAAGGTTCCGAAGTTACTTTGTTTGAATTGTGACCCCATCTGAGATAATCCAAGAAAGAAAATAAATAACTCAAAATTAAATAAAAAAAAATCAGAGCTGGGTTCAATTTGGAAAATAGTAAAAATAATAAAAATAAATAATTTATTTAAAACAACCTGTTTTGTTTAATCTATCTTAATTGAAATACGAATAAATTTGGGCTAAAGGTCATAACAAAATAAACAAACAACATATATATAATTTAAAGCCCAGCAAAATTAGTTATTGTGATAAGCATACCCACAATTCAACCAAAATGTAATTATTTTTTTTTTTAAATACCTATCCTTTGTGGTGGAAGATATTACTAGGTACAACAATGCCACTCATAGAATAAAATGGTTGCAAAATTAGGTGACTGTTTAGCAACATGTATAAATGGGCTCATCTTTTTGTTACAATTTTTTTTACGTAAAAGAAAATCAAACCAAATTTAAGCTCTGCTCAACTACTTGTATTTCAAAGTAACTTTTGGCCCCTGAAATGATTTTGTTTGGCCCCCAACCAAAAGTCAAGAACAGTAAAAATTTGGCCAACAAAATAGAAAACAACTCATTTCTTTTAATAAAACAACAGTACAACCTTTATGTATTTGATCTTTAAGGATTTCTGGATTTCATAAAAATGTTATTTATTATCGAGCAGGTCAAAATAAAAAACAGAAAAATTGCAATAAACTAATAGTTGCATTTTTAATTTAATGAATTTTGTGGCTGGTGAGGAGTTTAAATTTGGAAGTTCTGCGCCCACTGGCTATGAGTACATTGTTTAATTTAATTAGGAAGACGACTCGGTTTCATTCCTGTCGGGCCCATCACATCAGAACTGCTTCCTTAAACGTGTTTTTTTGTGATTTTAGTTTCAGCAGTGTGAAGAACAGCAACCATGTCCTCTTCAGGGAGTTGAACTACATCAGGGCCACGCAGCACAACAGAGCGTCCTTCATCAGAGTCTTCTGGAGATGCTTCAGGCAGATCGGCAGGAGTGGAGGTGAGCGAGGCGATGCAGCAGCTTCTTAAAATGATGAAGTCTCAATCAGAAATTATATTAATAATCTTTATGAAACACGGCAGCAGCAGACAAATGAGCAGATTTCATGAGCTGAAGGAGAAATCATAAAACATGCTTTTAACGGATAAAGTTACTGACGGATCAGTAATTTGCTGCGTTTCCGTCGACCATATTTAACATTTTGAAGATAAATTCGCTTAATGAAAACACACCAATTTAAAAAAAATCTTGTTTTGCTAAAAAGATTTTATGCTGGGGTGAAGTATTTTTATTTTGGCTGGTTTATTTAGCAGAACTGTAATGGAAACACTATTTTTGCATCAAAAAACAATAAATAAATACATTTATTTTTTAATTCTTCAAAATGAATAATCTAATACTTAAATTAATTGATGGTCATATATCAATGTGTATTTAATTACTAATTTATCTGTTGATAAACTTTTTTTCTGGTGAGATGACCTAATGTTAACAACTTTATAGTTATTGAGTTTTTACGTGTAGCTGTGAAACCTTTGACCTTTGACTCCTCCTGTACTGATTGTTGTTGTGCACCAGTTAAATCGACCTGTGCATCTTGTTGTATTGTAGATTTGCTGTCGGTGCCGGAGTACAGGTCCCTGCTGCAGCTGCTGTGCCCTGACTTCCCACTGGAGGCAGTGCAGAGCGCCTCCAGGTGGTAACAGCTTCATGTTGCACTCAGCAGGAATGCTAATCTGAAAACGCCATGAAGAAGAAAGAAAAGATTGAAACTAGAGCTGCTCTGATGCAGTTCTAGCCTGTTTGGCCCAGGGCATTAACAGGATAGGACCGCTCTTGATGTTACCCCACCAGAATTGATATATTTTATTTACAATGCAAAAATAAAATCTATTCTATTAAAGTTTAATATAATAGATAAGAGAACATCCTGAACATGCCATTTATGAATTGTATGAGAGTTCTGGATCTTTTTAAAGATTCAGATCCTTGACGTCTTGTTTCCACGAGCAGCTCGTTAACTTCGCTTTATTCTTTCTGTCATTCTGCAGAATTGTTCTGGCGGACGACGCCTCTGATGGTCTGATGTCGTTCTCCGACTTCATTTATGCTTTCCAGCTGCAGTTCTGCTACCAAGGTACAGCCGGTTCAGAAAACATAAGAAAATTCAACATTTAGGTCAAACTGTTTGGACTGTCGAGCAGAATATGAACAAGTTCCTCTTGTTGTCATCCTGCAGAGTTCCTGGACAGTGTCCAGGTGATCTACCAGGATCTGCTAGCCGGGAAGAGTCCCAACACCGTCATCGTCCCCACGTCGTCCTCCGTCGAGCAGCTCGTCTCCGTGGCAACCGAGGAGAGCGACAGGGAGGAGCAGCAGCAGGACGCCGTGGGTTCGTCCACGCTGGCTGAGTGTGTGGACGCACTTTGCGAACGGTTCAAGCACAGGTGAGCAGACCATGAAAAGTCTCATCATTGCAGCGCGTCTGTTGTTTTTGTGAATGTTTTACGTTTTTCTGCGAGCAGCTATCCCTCCAGGACCTGCCTGAGGGAAGTACTGGAACAGACAGACAAAGTTTCTTACTACGGCTTCCTCCAGAGTCTGGCCAACCATGAGAGCATCAACCAAACGATCGGTGGGTTCAGCAGAAACGCTTTCAAATGTTTTCTCTAAACAAACATTTAGGGTTTTTTTTTTTTGTATATATATTTACATATATATGATTTTATGAACATGAACATTTCGTAGTTCATGTTCGATTGTAATTGTATGCTGCAATTAATCGATCTGCAGTATAAAGATAAAAAAAAAACATTTACTGAAAGAACAATACACTCAGAGCAACAATTAAGCCAAAAATGTACAAAAAATACATAAATTTTTGCATTAAAATAAAAACATCTGTGTAAATATGTTTTAGACAAAACTCAAGTGGCCTAGATTTAACTTTATCTGGTTAAAATTCTCTAAAGGAATGCTTTAATATTGCATTTTAGGTAATTATTTATTTTTTAAAAGGCTTAAGTGGTTAAATGGAAACTCTGCAGAATGTGCTAAATAATTTATTAAATAGATTAATCAGCAGAATAATTGATAGAATAATCGATTTCTAAAATAATTGCTTAATGTCAATTCTACTGAGTTAATTTTGACTAAAATCAAAATGGCTACTTGCTCTACCACACAGCAAGATTGTTTTCTTAACATTTTCGATTTTTATTCTGTTTACCTCCTGATTGTTGTCTACAATTTTCTCAATTTTAAGAAGAATTTCATATAAATTCAAGAAACTTATGGAGATCCCTGACCATCCTCTTTATGAGACTCTTAGTAAAACATAGTGCCTTCAGTCAGAGGCTTCTCCAAATTCGCTGTAATACAGACTGCTACAGGAGATCTTTCCTGCCCACAGCCATCACCATCTCCAATGACTCTTTGAAGAATTTTTAATTAATATGAGATACAACATTTAATTTCCATGATTAAATTTGAGTTAGATAAACTGAGTTTCTGTGTCTGATCTGTTTCAGGAGCGTTACCCAGTAAGGAGGAGCTGCTCATTGATCCAGAAATGGACCAGGAACTCGACAAGCTGTGAGAACAAACTCTCTAAAATGAATTCAAATTTGATCTGAAATACATTAAAAATAAAGAATGTCTTTATGTTAGTTTAAATTAATCTGGCTTTAATTGTATGCAAAATACAATTGAATAACCTCTATCAAGATGAAATTACTAAATACACTGCAAAAAATACTAAGTATTTTTGTTCTAGTTTCCAGTGGAAATATCTCAGTACACTTGATAAAAACTAAATAAGTAACTTTTCAGCAAGATAAAGGAGCTTGTTTTAAGTGAATAATTACTTAATATTGATGAAAAAGTGCCAGTTTAACTGGCAGATTGTCTCACTTATAAAATGGGAAAAATGTTGAGTTATATAGTGAAATAATGTGCCAGTGGAACTATCGTTTTAATCAATAATAAAGAATTATTTACTTAAAACAAGCTCCTTTATCTTGCTGAAAAGTTACTTGTAAGTCAGTTTTTGTCTTATTTCAAACGTAGTGTGACATTTTCACTAGAAACTCAACCAGAAATGCGTATAAACCTTTTGTTTTTGCAGTGTAAATAGTGTGATAAATACATGTGCGATGGTGTTTTGAGTGTTGTCTTTCTGCCTGAACAAATCCAGAATCGCTCAGATCTCTGTGAGCCCCGGCAGCAACAGCAGCGGCAGCGCCATTGGGGGGCTGAAGGAGGTGCAGAGGCGCGCCTCCCCACGCAGGAACATCCACCACCGGAGGAAGATGGAGGTGGAGAGCGACGGCTCCACCGAGGAAACGGACTCCTCTGAAAACTGAACCGGGTTCATGCAGTCCGTCTCAAGGAGCAGAGTCGCCATATGGGTGCTTAGCCTTTAAGTCTTAGCAGGCGAACACATTCTAATAAAAAACCGCAATACAAAACCCACATTATGTTAGATAGTGCCGTATAAACACGCATGACAGCGATATCGAAGTGACATCAGGTGGTCGGTTTATCTCTACACTTTTCCACTTTTTCTCTGTCAAGTCACCTAAGAGATATTGTTCATTTTTTAAGTTATAGTTCGTTATTCAGTGCCTCTTATCTTTCTGATGCAGACTGTCTTGTGTAATTTTAGACTTTCTCTGTCTTTCTGAAACTGTTAAAAAACATTTTCTTTAGGTATTACTCATTTTCATTATAACTCTTGTAGCTGTGCATTTTAAGAGGAATTTAGCTTAGCATATTTTAGCACAGTTAAAGCTGGTTAGCTGGTTTTAGCTTGCCTTAGCTTCTCTTACTATATGTGAGTGTAACATAGTTTGGCTTAGCTAATTTTAGCCTAGCTTAACCCAAATCCAGCTTTGCTTACTTTGATTTAGTTTTACTTGGTTTAATGTAGCTTGGCCAAGATTAGCATGTGTTAGCTTCACTCAGTTTAAGTCAGATTAGCTTGATTCAACTTAGTTTACCTTAAATTAACATTTCTTGAATTAGATCAGTTTAATTTAGCTATACCTAAATTTAACTTAGTTTGGGTTAGTTTAATGTACCTTAGCTTCACTAAGCTAAAATAAAGTGAGCTAAACTGACTTAGCTTTAATTTAGCTTAGCTTAGTTTAATTTCATTCAAAGTGTGTTTTCTTAATTTATCTCCTAATTTTGCTCAGTTTTGTTTGTTGTGCAGCCTACATTATGTTAACTTAGTTTAGCTATCCAAAACAAAGCTTAGGCTAGTTTAACAATTAGCCCAAAATACATTAGCTTGATTTTAGCTTTGTTTAGGTCAAATCATGAGCTTTCCTCTTTAATTCTTAAGCTATTTATGTTATTTTTATACATCAAACTCTCAAGTCATTCTCAAGCACAGCTAATCATCTTTTATCTCTAATTGAATTTGTGCTAAGCTAACCTGCTGTCATTTCATTTTGCCATCACGAATGTTATATCAGTTTTAAATCTGAACTTATCAAAGTAGTAGGTTTAATAAAAAGTATTTTTTCTAACGAAAAGCTCAATTTTCCGTTTGCTAATGTCAAAATTTTAGATCGTTCCGTCTGTGGTATTTATGGAAAATAAGCTCTATTGAAATGTTGACAACAAAGCAAACATTTTATGAATGTACCTTACAAACAATATGTAGCCTATCTGTTCTTGAAGACGTCTACATATATATGAATAAATGTAGAAATACTTAATCAGTCCGTCCCATTCATATTGTCAGTAGTTGTGAGCCTCTCTTTCTTTTCTGACCTGCTACTGCGTCAGATGTTTATGATAAATTAAATATTAACCCTGTATCAGTCACCTATTTATGCATTTATGACTTCTTACTATGAAATGACTTAAAATATGATTCAAAATGTATGCAGCTTCGCTCACTGATTAATAAAAGCTGTAACTGTGACGCCATTAAAGGTTTCTGGGTCATTATTGGTTAGAATTATTGTCAAATTGATATTGAGACAGTTTTTGGTTCACTTCTACGCAACAGTGTGGAATTGAATAACTTAAGATATAATCATGACTTTCATCAGGAGAAGGTTTTGGCAAAAAAAAAAAAAAGAAAAATCTGCATGAAACTGCTGGTGCTTTTTATGATTTTCATTTTCATCATTCATATAAAATTGCCAAGATTTTCCAGACTAACTTTTATAGAATTCCCTGTCTTTTAAACTATAAGTAAAAAATAATAAATGCTGATTTAAAAAATAACACAAGAAAAGAAGAATGGGGGAAACCCAGGAGGAAAGAAGACGAGATATATGTTTTTAACATCCCCGTTTCCTTGTGTTCCTACTATAATTTTTATATTTATTTAAATATATTTATTTATTTGCACTACCTTTGTAAGTTGCAATCTTTTAAAAAAATTTTAAAAGAAATTCTGATTCTGAAAGACGCAACATTTAAGGGTTGTGGAAGAAAGTCAATATTTTTCCATATTTTCTTTTTCTGGAAAAATCGAGAGCTGTACAGAAAATACAGTTTTTTAAAGAAGAATAATATTACAAGAAAAAAGAAAAAGTTTGCAAGATCTAACAAAAAGCCAGTAGCTAAATGCACCTTTTACATCCCAATTTTACAAATTAAAATACAAAATTGTTTAAATTCACAAGGCCAGAATGTTATTTTTCAAAAACCAGATTAAAACATGAAGTTCGGAACTAACGAGCTTCTTTTTCGGAAACTTTCAGTGATGAATAAATCATTGTTTTCAACAAACTGTCATCATTTAACATCAGAAAATCTAAATTCACCATTAATCTCTAAATAAAATAAACATACCATGAAATCTGATTTTTGTCGTAAACTTGATTTATTGACATGAAAACCCAGACTTAGCTTCGGTCTGAGCTTCTTCGTTTTACAACACTGATATCATGCGGCGCTACACCCAGCCACAGCGTACGGCGATACCTCCTATACAAACATACAGGAAACCTCTGTGATGATGAGGATGATGATGAGGATGGCGTATGTACAGTGAATGTTCATGCTGTTAAGAGTCACAGAGCTGGAACGCAAAGAAAGGACACTTTCTGGAGGAGCGGCTCAAAGTGGTGAGCTTCGGGTGGTTGCCATGGAAACGGGACACCGCTACATTTTTCTATCATGGCCGACAAGGCAGTTGGGTTCAAGAGTGTTTTTTTTTTTTTTTTTTTTTTTAAAGTGACTCTTATAAACAGTTCTTGGAGTTTTTCTTTGGAAATTTTTTTATTCAGTTCTGGATCATACTTTGATTTAAATAAGGCATAAAATCTTTTTTTACAAAAAAAATATGGATTCTATCTTTACGGTGGCTTTGTCCTCTTCTTATATAGACTTAAAGGGGCAGTACTTATTTAAAACTGACTCTTTTTTTTTTGCTTAACATCATGTTATAATGTTATTTTCTCATCACAAACACACCTGAAGTGGTGCTTTGATTCTTTCATGCGTGTTTGACAAATCGGTTAATTTCCACGGCAACCATTCAGCAATTAGCAAACACCTGCCCATCGCTCAGTATAGGATCTACATCTCAGAGCAACGCTGGTAAAAACGTTGTTAAAGGGTTAAGAGAGGAGCCATGATGCGATGACTTCCTGAAGGCGGAGTTTCAGAAAGAGCAGGAGCTTCTTAAAGAGACAGACTCAATTTCAAGGAGTTAAATTACAAAGTTAAATTTCTTTTAAGTCACATGTGATATTTATAGCATTTTTATAACAACTGAAGGTAACACAGTTACTTGATTCTGCTATAAAATGACCTGAAAAACACATAATACCGCCCCTTTAAGCAAGACTTTATCATCTAAATAATAAATGTAGTCACGCATCAATATGACTTTCTGTTTCCTGTTGTTTTATGAATTACATGATGTACATTATACATTTTAATTGGGAGTGCACCGATAAATCGACCCCAATTTCCTTAATTTTGGGAGATCTGAAATTTGCCAATAATGTGAAACCGATCAGCCATTGTCCTTTTTGCTCTTCTGTGTGGGAGTTCTGACTGAGTGACCCGCCCACCAGCCCATATCCAAAAAATAATCATGGCAGGTCAGGATTTTTAAACTAAAAATTTAAATCTATTAGCTAGAAAACTGCTAACAGTGCTGCCGTAGTTTTTATTGGTAAAGCTTATAAAAACTCTTACAGAGACTTAATGCAACATTCCGCATGTTTCAGATGTTTTCCAGCTCAAACACTCCATATTTAAATATCTAAACAGCTTCTCGTCATTTTTCTGCAGAAACATGCCAGCTATCAACCTTTGGGTTTCCACAGCAACCACCTCTGAGGCGATCGGTCGCACCGAGCTGCAGGACCACTCTTCTGAACACAACCTGCTGTTTGGTTTGCTTGTTTGCTTTTTTCAGGTTCGGTTCTGTGTCTCTGAAGTGGGTCAGTTAGTGCAGAAAAAAAGAAAAACAGGCACTGTTATCAAACATGTAAATAAAATCATTTTTGGTGCTTCACGCTCTCAGGTTTTATCGGCTCAAACTCCAAAAGTTTCAACTTTGTTTTGCTGAGGCGGCAATGACTGTCGTGGCCACCAGAGGGCAGGACAACATGAAAGCTCCCTGCAGAATTTGCTCAGTGACGTCACGACGATTACTGCAGCTGTCAGCTTTCATCCAAAAGCAGCAGCTAGACTTAAATTTGCACATTTTGGTTGTACGTAATTGAAACAGCCCTTTAGGTGAATCCTTAAAGGGGCAGTATCATGTGAAATTGACTTTTTTAGAGCGTCACATCCTGTTATAACGTTATTCCCTCATCAAAAATGTACATGAAATGTTGCCTTGATTCTTTTATGTATGTTTGAAAAATCCTTTAATTTCCCATTGAAACCATTCAGTTGTGCAAAAAGTGTGGGTGGACCTAGCTCCGCTTTCGAGGCACAGCTCCTCCCCCTTTTAGCTCCTTCAGACTAGCCAGCAGCAATTAGCAAACACCTGGTGGAACTGAGCTTCTGCTGAACTCATTATAGGAGCTACTTCTCAGTGAAACACAGGTAAAAACGTTGTTAAAGGGTTAATAGAGGGGCCATGTTGCGACAACTTCCTGAAGTTGTCGCAACAGAGTTTCAGAAAGAGCAGGAGTTTTTAAAGAGACAGAGACCCAATTTCAAGGCATTCATTGTGAAGACATATTTGATATATATATATATATATATATGCTTGTGCTATAAAACTGCACTATGTGTTTGGAAAATACATAATGCTGCCCCTATAAAACCAGGATGTAAATAAAAACTCAGTTAGAAAGACATTTTAAGTCAGACGTGTTTAGAGCTGTTTTATGAACAAAGTTTATTGGGATTTCCTTTTTGTTGCTGCATTTTAAGAAAACATTTTTTTTTGTCAACGTCATTACCACCTCTTCTTGACTGAAATGATCTTATTTGTTGCAATATCTCAAAACATTTTCCTTTTTGGTCACGTTTTCCTATCTGTCTCAAGCTGAACGTTTAATATTCACTCCAGGTTTGAGCAGATAAAACAGAAGAAACATCAGCATCCTCTCTCTCACACACAAACACACGCACCCACACACACACAGACACACTCACACACAGATTGCACAGCGTCATTTCGGCCTTGACTCGTTGCTCGGCTGCAGGAACCTTGTGTGAACGTTTTCAGTCACGTTTGGAAGCAAAAGGAAAGCAGCAAACATAAATGAGGCACCTTCACCATTAAAACGGAAGATTGTCGAGTCTAAATGTTAGAAAATACAGAGTCTGTGTTTTGTTTTGCTTTTTTTTGGAAACGTCAGCGTGTGCAAAGAGACGAGCAGATGAAGGCCTCCGTCACCGTGGAGATTAAAATCTGCTCTGTTGATTCATCCTGCAGCTGCAGGCCCTTAAAAACACTATTTCTGTTTGTGTTAGAAATCTATTTTGCTTTTAATAAAATCATAAATATAGCTGAAGGAGATCTCTCTACATATTATGCTGATTTGAAGGCATTCAGAATTTTTATTCTAAACCACGTTAAGCCCCACTTGGGTGTAGATAAAACGTCTTACACTTAATTATAATGTTTAGTTTTAAATTGTCCCAAACTGATTCGTTTTACAGATTATTTTTGTTTATAAATGTTTTAAATTTCACCTGTTTTTGTTTCATTAAAATAACTTGTGTTGTATTTCATAGCTGGAAGAGGAATCAGAGAACTCCAAATGTCTCTGCAGCAGCAGAAATGTTGTTTTCTCAACTCTACACCTTCAGTTTCAGGTGAAGATTCTGGTGACACTTTATTTGACGGGCTGTGAATAAGACTGTCATGACACTTTAAAAATTATGTAGCTTTATGTTATTAAAGCTAAAGTTTAATCTCAAAATTTCTGAGCTTTTCGGTGGAAATTTACTCCTTTTTCTCTATCTAGCTATTCCCTCTGGTCCTAATATGTCATCATTGTATGAGTAATACTTTTATAACAAATTTATGTCAGATCATGATTTCTTGGTTAATGACAAGTTGTCATAACAAAGACATTTTGAATAATGTCAACTTTGTATTAAAAGTGTCATGATTTACCGAATGACACTTTATGACAACAGTCATAAATATTCATGACGACTTACTCATGTTCATGACAGGTGTTATGTTATGTTTGTGACGGTGTCATGACAGTCTTATTCATAACCCGTCAAATAAAGTGTTACCAAGATTCCTTTCTCTGATAGACCTTTTTCACGACAACCGGAAGCTGCATCTGATAGGGCTGGGGTACTTCCTGTTTTATTGGCTGTATTTCAAGTACTCTAAGAAAAAT
>CAEGAE010083762.1:0-23923 GCA_903067095.1 Girardinus metallicus
AACATCCGATTACACAGACAAACCTCTTGATTTATTTCCTTTTTTTTGTTTTATGTACAGGTGCCCGTGTCCAAATTCCAGGAGCTGCGTTACAACGTCGCTTTGATTCTTAAAGAAATGAACGACTTGGAAAAAAGGAGCATCCTGAAAATCCAGGACTGATGAGAGATCCACCAATGTCCTCAGAGACTCTTTAAACAAGAACCTGGAAGTCTGAACACGGTGTAGGAAGTAAGAAAACAAAAAAAAGCTTTCTGCTCTTATTGTGTTGGCATCCAACACACCACAGCGTTTTTTTTTTTTTTGAAACAATGACCAATATTTAAAATGATGCTGTATGATTTCGTTTTTTTTTTTTCTTCTTTCTAAACATTAACCACAAATACACATGAACACTGCTGGTGTTTAGAGGCAGCCCTTGTGTTGTGCCAAAACCAAGTCAATAAACTCACCTTGCTGTAGATTAAAATACAACAATATGTAAATTGCCTGAGACTGAACATGCTTGTAACAATAAACTGATTTTTTTGTGTGTTAATATATAAAATTTTAATCATACAGAAACTTAAAAATTTTTCACTTGCATATTCTACTTTTTTTTTTTTTTTTAATATATATTGTTTTATTCCCTTTAACTTTATTTTCCTAACCATCCGATAGCTTAGATGGTTATAAATTCACTTATGATTAAAGACTCGGTCGTACTACTAGATGTCAAAACTGCTTATGAAGCTCAGCCGATTCCAGCAGGTGTTTACTAATTGCTGGCGGCTAGTCTGAAGGAGCTGAGTAGGTCAGCTCTGTGAGGCAGAAGCTTGGAAAGTGCAGCTCTGAGGAGGAGCTGCATCTCGAAGGCGGAGCTAAGTCCAACCAGGTGTTTTGCACTGCTGAATGGTTGCCACGGGAGATTAAACGACTTATCAAACATGCGTAAAGAATCAAAGCAACAATCCAGGTAGGTTTTCGGTGAGGGAATAACATCATTCATATAAAAACTTGGAGCCCTGGGTGACTGTCCCTTTAAATCCTTTCTAAAGTCTGGCTCAGTTCAGACATTTTCCAAACGGTCTAAATGAACTGTAGCTTTTTTCTTTTTTTTTTAAGTTTTCAGTTGCTAGACGTGCAAAGAGGCATAAAGGCGGCTTTTTTTACTCCGAAGTAAACATCACACTTCTTAGATTTTATTTATAATAAATAGCTTAAAACATGTCCTCTACCTTCCACTTCACAATTATTCCCTATTTTATCAGAGGAGTAAAATTTTCCAAAACATACTGGAGTTCAAAATGTAAAAAAAAGTCCAACGGAAGTTACCTAAAATCTCGAGGTAATTCCCTTGTATCGGAGCGCTGCAGGATGTGCTGTAATGCACGGTCCTGAACAAATCCCTAACCTAACACTTGACACATATAGAAGCCTTAAAATCCTTAGCATGAGCATCCATCTGTTGGACCTTGTGTAATGGTCTGACTTTGAGGGTAACCGCTTGTTCCAACCCAGTCTGCAAAGTTCAGACAGTCTGTGACAGTTTTTGCCCTACATACAAAAACCTCACACTCATCAACTTTTAGGTGTGAGGTCAGGATCTCTGAGGGTGTAAAGTACATGCCTGACCGGATGAGCGTGTGTGTGTGTGTGTGTGTGTTACATAACACACACACGCACGCCCACACACGTCCTCTTTTGCATATGTGCCAGTCTGTCTGTTTCTCCATGTGTGTCAGTCTGTCGGTATATGTCAGTCGGCGTTCCTGTCTGTGCGTGGGATTGAGTTCACGGGCCAGACCGGCCGACCTATATTACCAGCAATTACTGAGACGGGCTCCGGTGGACCGATCGCTGCTTGTAATCCACACTCACACACACACAGGCACATACCCACACACACACCTGAACTGCCTTCAGCAAACGGGCTTTATTTGGGGACTGCAGGAAGTACCACTGACTGGTTAAAGAGAAGCTACTTATACAGTGTAGGATAGCATCTGCACTAATTATTCGGAGGAAAATCCCTTCAGCTCAGCTCTGATGTTATGAAGCCGTTATAGAATTTCAGGATTTGCATTCAAACGTGGAGCAATACGAAGGACAGCAGAGGTACAGAGGCAGTAGGCTGGATGTGCAACAGCAAGAAGCCCCTTGGAAACTTCCACTGAGCTAGATTCAGAACTGTGCTTGTTAAGTAAGATGTCACATAGAGTGATTTTTTTTTTTTTTGTAATTATGCAAACAGTTTTTATGCAACAAAGACTGGCTGCACTTCAGAGCGCCAGCGAGCCGTTCCAGTTATAAAACCACCTGCGCTTCTCGGCCTCCGTCTCATTTCGATAACTCGGCATTTGCTCCAGCTTTTATTCCCTTATCATATCGCCGTATGGGACAAACGGCGACCAACACCACCATATGGTCAAAATTACCCAGAATATTATTCTGAATATTACGTCCTCGTGGTGAAACATAGTGGCAGCTTCATGCTTTGGGGGTATTTTTCTTCATAATGGGTCAGGGAAGCAGCCGGAGCTAAATACAGGATAAGATGTTCATCTTCCAGCCATGACTCTAAACCAGGGCTGTCCAAAGTGTGGTCCAGGGTGCCATTTGTGGCCCCTGAAATAATGTTGTTCGGCCCCCCGACCATACGTCAAGAATAACAAAAATTTGGCCAACGAAATAGAAAACAATCGACGACCCCAAAAATGTGGAATTTGTCTGTTTTGGCTTTTACTAAAGCAACAGTCCAAAGCATTTTTTTTTTATCAGAAATGTATAAGGATTTATAGATTTCATAAGAAGGTTATTTTTGAGCAGGTAAAACTACATTTAAAAAAAAAAGAATCACAATGAACTAAATTTTGCATTTTTAATTTAATAAGCTTTGTGAGCAGTTTAAACTTTCCAGTTTGTACACCAGTGCTCTGAACGAGTCAAATTTACAACGGAAGACTTTAGCCATGCAATATTCTTATGTGTGAACGGCTCAATCAAAGTCCAGACAAATCTAACTAAAAATCTGTGGGAAGTCTTGAAAATTACATTTCACATACCGTCTCCAATTAGTCTTGTTACTTTGAAAACAAGAAGGGGCAAATTCTTAATCTCAACATGTGCAAAGCTTGTAGAGAAACCATTCAAGGTATTGCCTTGGAAGCTTGCCACACTTTCCAGATGTTCCTAATAAATCTGTTTCTTACTTTGCTCTACATTGTGTTCGTCATAAAAATTCAATGAAGACACATTAATGTTTGTGGTTGTTACATGACACAGTGTTATCCAATGTGCATTATATATCATACGCGGGAGAATTTATCATATTTAGTGCCCCACCCAAAACACACACACACACCTGCAGCCCGTCTCTGCTCACTGATATCTCGAATGCAGGTCAGACGGGCTCCTGGAGGACCTGCTCGCCTGCCCCGGCAGAGAAAAACTATTACATGCGGGTTTGTTTTGTAACTGTTTTTTTTTTTCTCGACTCGTCCAATCAGAACAGCCGCTCGGCGTCATGTGACCCAGTTGTTTTACATAACTTTTTTTTTTTTTTTTTCCTCTCCCCCCCCTTCTCTCGTCACTCCGCCGAGAATTTTGTATGTGTTTCCTGGACTTGACCGCCAACATTTCAGAGCAGTCTGCACTTCAGTGGAGCAGCAGGCTGGATGGCAGCCTCGGCACCGAGCACTCAGGCTCCACTCAGTAGATGAAGAGGCGGGAGACTTCCAGCAGACGCGCTCCGCATGGGGACTGAGTGCGAGAGCATGCTGCATCTGGCAGCGGAAGCTTTCCGGGCGAACAACTTCGAGCTGGCGGCGGATATTTACGAGTGCCAGCTGGCGTGTACCGGGGACCCTGGGAGCCGGCTGGAGCTGATGGTGAAGCGGGCTGACGCGCTCGCCTTCAGGGGCAAAGTGGCGGAAGCTTTCGAGGTGTACCGACAAGCCTCCGAGATAGACAAACTCAAACCCGCTCACCTGTCCAACCTCGTCGGGTACCTGTCGGACAGTATCCGCAGACAGGACCGGGGTGGGGGTCACGGCAGCCGCTGGAGGACGGGCTCCGGGTCAGGTAGCGGGTTTGAGGACTTCTCCTGCGGGATATGTCTGAGCTTTCTGTTCGAGCCGGTGACTCTGCCGTGCGGACACTGCTTCTGTAAGAAGTGTCTGGAGAGGGAGAGGAAGGAGAAGGAGCGGCCGGTGGTGTGCAAGGAGTGCAGGGACAGCTCCAGGCTGGCCGACCTCCAGACTTACAGGGTGAACGTGGTGCTCAGCAGCCTGCTGGCCAAGTGGTTCCCCAGCTTCCAGCAGGCCGGCCGGCTGAGGCGGGAGGGGAACGGGCTGTACGCCGAGAGGAAGATGGAAGCAGCGCTGGAGAAGTACAACCAAGCCATACTGACAGGTAATTACTACTAGTGTGCCTGTCCTGACAAAGTTTGACCTCTTTAACTTGTGTTTTTTACTAGTTTGTAACGCCGTGTGGTGGTGTTACAAAACCACCAGCGAACGACACGACACTCCGTCATTGGTTCAGAAAGTGTGTCACGGAGTGAGTGACACATAGCGGTGCGCCCTGAATGTTCTCCGGCATCTGAGGGCAGCCGCCATGTGTTGGATAACACGGTTATGTAGGCTGGGCCAGTGGACCAAACATTACGTAAGCACGTAGCCCGCCCCACTCATTGTGTAACGCGAAACAGTGAGACAGTAAATATAGGTCAAGGGTACTATTGCGGGTCACGTTAGTACAGAAGTGCCAGGTCGGACGTGAAACAAGTGGAAACTTTATGTATAAATTTACAGTTCATTCTGTTACGCTCCAACTTTAATTCAGACAAATAAAGAAAGAAAACAACCCAAAGCAACATTTTTCTTTTGCTTTGCTTTCTTTTAGTGTTTTTTTAAGCGTGTGACGCTACAGGTGAACTATCACCTGGTTACACACTTTCAGTATCAACAGGTGTGTTTTTATTGTAAGCAAAGGTCCGCTGTGACTGGGAGGCATGCCCTGACCTCATTCAGCCACCAGCGGCATGCTTGTGTAAGCCGATATCTGGCTCAGTAATGTGAGTCTAATTGCATGCATCATTCCGGTCTTTCCTTTAGCAGATACGCTGGCTTGTACATGTATTAGTTCTCCTCGAAGCTTGGCACACTTTGTCCTTTTACAGCCTTGAACCTCAGTGTGTCTAATAAGGATTTTCGGCGATAACGCCACTGCAAAAAATAGAAGATATTTGTGGAGTTAGAGGCGAAGGATACATAGTTTAGTTGAGACCACATTGTTTAAGACTTGGCCTTGTTGTTTTATTTTGGGAGTTTTTCTCTATGGCAGAGCTTTTTCTTTTACTAAGACGTTGTGTGAAAGTCAAACGGTAATGGGGGTTTCACTAAACTTTGACAAATAGAAGGGCAGAGAAAAAGATAAGCACTTGCTCTACTGCTCAGCCACCTGATACACCGTAGTTAAACAATGTTATAAGAAGACAATTTAAATAACAATAATTATTTAGTTTTGGGATAACCTCTTCCCCCAGTCTTATTCTGCATTGATCTTCCTCCGTCCCCATAGCGGGTTGCTGCCACAACTATGTTTCACCAGCCAGTACCAGAAAAGAAGGTTGTATAATTAGTCTTAATGTTGGTCTCTCACTTCAGATCCCGATGAAATAATTGAAGTTTGTTGATTTACGAACATCACTGGAGAATAAAATAGTAAAAGAAAGAAAGAAGAATAAGCACATCTCTACATACTGACATGTATGACCAACAGGGATTCCACTGAAGTCACAGCGCGACAGCTCAGTTTTAAGACGTTCAGTCTTTGACTTCTGGGTTCCCAGCACTAAACCGTATACCTCCCTGCTCCCTGCAGATTTAACATTTAACCTAAATAAACGTTAAAAACCACGTTTTCCAGCCTGTTTGTTCGTCTTCGGGAGAGGATAATCCAAGCCTGAACCACAGTTGTTTCCCAGGAAATATTACATAAGATCGCAAACGGAAAGTTTTCCATGTGGGTTGAAGTACTTTTAATGTTTTGTGAGGAACTTATGTGTAGCTTAGATGTCAGTGGGATACCAGGACATAACGGTGCTAGATGCTCAGTAGGAGAGATATTAAGGTGGGAAACCATGAGCGTCACTGAGGCCATTAACCAGTCGGCGAATCGGACGTCAGCATAAATCCATCAGCATTTCAAAAGGAATCGGCATGTCTAACATTAACAAAAGGTAAAGCAACAGACTCCATTATAGCCAGTTTATCCGTATGCCACTAGAGCGGAAACAGTTGGATTAATCATGATTAATCGATTATTGAAATAATTGTCGAGTAATGTAGTAATCGATTAACCGCTTACCAGTGTATATAAACTCAAAAACATCCAACGTGCTGAAAATAATAACACCAGTCGGAGCAGTAATTGGGTCAAACCTGTACAAAAATCAAAACAAATTTTGGATTAGAGAGGAAAAACCTTTTCTGTCCTACCCAGAACTCCTCAAGTGGCATTTTTAGCTTCAGCTGGTTCAAATTATGAGATGAAACTCTTCTTATTAAGAACCTCTTGCTGTCCAATTATTAATTGATGAATTGGGGAAAAAAAAAATAGTCAACAGATCAGCCCCTACACTGAATTGATGGTAAGTGAAGCAGAAAAGGCTTAATTAAGTATTTTTTAACTGCAGATGCATCTTTTGCTACATATGAGAAAGGA
Source organism: Girardinus metallicus (assembly GCA_903067095.1). Classification (NCBI taxonomy): domain Eukaryota; kingdom Metazoa; phylum Chordata; class Actinopteri; order Cyprinodontiformes; family Poeciliidae; genus Girardinus; species Girardinus metallicus. The sequence continues at coordinate 6,709 of CAEGAE010083762.1, forward strand.
TATGCTTAAAGAATGCTATTTACGCATGTTAGGCAACATTTTTATTTTCTTATTTTGAAAAAGCAATTGAATTATTTTTAATTTGTACATTTTTACATATTTTATAAAATAAGCCTGACTGAATGAAAAATCTGCAGAATATGGCATTTACAACAATCTAATAACTCAATTAAACATCAGAATAATTCATTACTGAAATAATTGTTAGCTGCAGCCCCATATCCTACTTGTTTTTCCAGATTATCTTCCCCGTTGTGTGACTCACAGTTTGCCATGCAATTATCACAACAAAAAAACAAAAAAAAAAACTTCTAAAGTTGACCTCCTGCTTCTCATTAGCACATGTCTGCAAAGTCGCTTCGCCGCTAATCAATACGTCGTATGTCCTACTTGGACGGAGCTGCATGTATAAATAATCCCCTTCGCCTTTGGGCCTTTTCAGCACTTCCACTCCTAAATCTTTTTGGTGTGAGCGAATTAATATGTGAGCCAGAGAGCGCTTCGCTTTGATTCTCGAAGGGCCCGGCTGCAACATTTGCATAAGTTCTTATAGTTATGAAACCTGCAATATGGGTGACCTTGATAGTGGTGCATGGTTTTGTAAGGCAGCGGCCCTTTTTCATAACACATTTTGTAATGTGGAAGCTGGTCCATTTTTTTGTAGGATACCCTTCTGTCACATAACTATGGAGAGTATATGACCTTCAAATTACGCTTTAAGTGTAACAACAGTTTGGATACTGAGCAATCAGCCTTATGTGAAGAACAGAAATCCTTTGGTGCGTTAGAAGCTAGAAGAGCTGAAAATACTATTAAAAATAAAACGATTCATGGTTGTTTTTACAAATAAAATCTGAAAAGTGTGGTGTGCTTTTGTGTTCACCCCACCTGAGTAAATAGTTTGTACAACCATCCTCTACCAGCTTAGTGAATGTTTGCCAGTTCTAGTTTGCTCAGTCAGCGTGAGCTGGAAAACATCTGTGAACTGCAACTTGCAGGTCAAATGCTTGGACTTTGACTGGGCCGCTGCATTGATTGCCGCCCAGTTTATCAAGATTTTTGCCGCAACTAACAGGTTTTCTGCAAGGTTTGTTCTGTACCTAGAAGTGGTGAAATGATTAATTGTGATTAATCGATTGTTGAAATAATCATAAACTAATTTAGTAATCAATTAATTGTTAATTGGGAGTATACAGACTCAAAACAAGGGCCAGTTGCTGAAACAATAACACACTCAGAGCAATAATTGAGCCATAACTGTTATTTGCAGGATGTGGCAATTTATTATCCGATTAATAAAATAATTGTTAGTTGTGGCCCTAATATGTAGTTTGATCAACTTTGATCACCAGTTTTCTGCCATTCGGAGCCGTCAACATGCAGGTAAACAGCTACATTTTGGTCTCATCTGCATGGACTGCCTTCTTTAATTGAACAAGTGAGACAAAAGTAGTGTGTTGCTCCTATCTACTATGAAGCATCCCTGAACATTTTTGTCTATTTCCCAATATTTCTGACCCAGAAAATGTACCTTTCCCTCAAACATGGCATTTTATTGCCTGATAAATAGTTATTCAACTAACAGAGCAAAAAGAAAACATCCTCATCTCTAATTACTCTTTGTGTTTGTGTCACAGCACCCACAGACCACATCCTGTTCAGTAACCGCTCTCAGATCCACTCCAGTTTGAAGCACCATGACCGGGCTCTGAGGGACGCAGAGACGGCCTGCAGACTGATGCCCTTCTGGTCCAAGGTAAGACCCACATCTTTCTTATTTAGCGTCAGTTCATCACGGTTGGAATAGAAAGTAATGGACTGTGTCCGTGGCGACAGGGTCATGTTCGTAAGGCCCAGGCCTTGGTGTCATTGGGCAGGACTGATGACGCTCTGAAGGAGTACCTGATCTGTCTGTCCTTAGAGCCGGACTGTAGGCTGGCTAAGGCTGAAGCTCACAAGGTGAGCATATCTTTGATCACTTCAACATGGCTTTACTGTAAGGATGAAATGATTCATTGGATTAGACATGATTAATCGGATTAATCATGACTAATTGGATTAATCGTGATTAATAGGATTAATCACAATTATTTTAATCAAATACTGAAATAAATGTCAACTAATTTTGTTATCAAATAATTGTTAGAGTATACCGACTCAAAAAATTGTCATTTTCTGAAACAAAAGAACATATGCAAATGAGCAATAAAGCTAACACTGCGTCGTACATATACACATTTTGCATTTAAGAGAAAAGAAGGATTGGAATTATTTGTTTATTTGCATCTTTTAACATATTTCTAATGTTGTATGTAAAAGATGGAAGTGGTTACATAAAAAAGCATCTGCAGAATGTGCCATTTAAAAAAAAAAAAAAATCAGATTAATCGATATGAATAATCGGTTTCTAAAATAATCGTTAGTTGCAGCCTTACTTCAGTTTTAAGAATTTATCTTCGTCGGTATGAATCTGTAGGCATTGACAAGAAAATGGTCACTTGAACGCTGCTGTCTGTCACCTTGCAGCTTCTAAGCGACTACCTGGCTCCAGTCACCAATCAGGTTCCTGAACACATCTCGGGCTGCACCAACTTCCTGTCTTCCAGAGCACACATCAAAAGCAGCATCACTGAACCCATCCAGGTAAAGGTGCTCCTCCTCCTAAATCAATCTGACATCTTTTCTTTCTACCACTTCTTCCATGGACTCCTCTTCTGCTGCTCTTTCCATTTTTAGGCCGTCAGTCCTGGGTTGCTGTTTGCAGAGCTTCCTCCATCAGCAGCAGGGAGGTCCGACGGGAGTCTCAGAAAAACCGACTCAAATCTCCTTAAACGGAAACGAAGGGACGTGGAAAAAGAGGGGGAACCACAGGAAGAAATCAGCCACGAGAAGAAATCCAAGTGTGGTGAGCTTACCGCCCTAGCACAACCGTGCTGTTTCTCCAAGGGGAGGTTGTGTTGTTCACCATCTGATGGTATCTCTTTGTAGAACCAACTCAGGTCCTGGATTCTTTAGGCGTCGTGTCCAGTGACTTCTTGGACCCAACGGATCTGGAGTGTTCCCTCTGTATGAGGTCAGCCTGTCAAATGCGTCTTGCACTATTCCACGCCAGTCACTAGAAAACAATCTGGAAAATAAGTTCATTATCGTGCTCTTGACTTTTGGGTGTGTCTCCTGTCCAGGCTGTTCTACGAGCCCGTAACAACGCCATGCGGGCACACTTTCTGTCTTCAGTGCCTGGAGAGATGCCTGGACCACAACCCCAAGTGTCCACTGTGCAAAGAAGAGTTGTCTGAGGTACGTGCTAGGTCACATATATGATGTTTCTCCCAATGTCGGCCTCTGCTTCATCAGTTCTCCTTCTGTTTCCATCCAGTACTTGGTCCAGAGGCAGTATTGTAAGACAGTATTAATGGAGAACCTGATATCAAAGTATCTTCCCTCCGAGTTCATTGAGAGACAGAAAATGCATGAGGAGGAGATGGCTGAGCTCTCCAAGTACGTCAGTGAACACCCTCTGCTCTTCCTCTTTCTTCTTGACTTTTTAACTGAACTCATCGTCTCGTCTTCCTGTTTTGGTTCAGTCTCGATAAAAGCGTGCCTATATTTGTGTGCACCATGGCCTTCCCCACCGTGCCGTGTCCCCTCCACATCTTCGAGCCCTGCTACCGACTGATGATTCGCAGGTGCATGGAGACGGGAACCAACTGCTTCGGCATGTGTCTGGGAGACGACCTCAAAGGGTTAGTGGCGGAGGCAGTACAGCGTCTTGGCGCTTCTTCGAATCAGTAGACGCCTAAAACACAACGCATCTTCCCTTTTGTCCCGCAGATTCGTCGGCTACGGGTGTCTGCTGGAGATCCGCGACGTCAAGTTCTTCTCGGACGGCCGATCAGTGGTAGACACAATCGGCAGACGGAGGTTTAAAATCATTCAGCACCGCGAGAGGGACGGATACAACACGGCAGATGTAGAGTATCTGGAGGATGTGAAGGTGGGACGAAACTGAGAGGGAAGGAGCTTTAGATAGACCTGAAAAAGGAGGTTAAAGATCTAAGTTGTGTCTTTCCATGTATTTGCAGGTGGAGGGCATAGCAGAGAGTGAGCTGCAGTCGCTACATGATGCAGTGTACGACCAGGCTCTGGTTTGGGTCAACTCTCTGAAAGTTGAGCAGAAGCAACGCATCGAAGGACACTTTGGACCAATGCCCAAGAAAGACTCCGAACTGCAGGTACAAACACACTTTTTTGGGATGAACACAGCATCCTAGTGAAGACGGGTATTCCACGGAGGTAGGATTGTATGTTGCTTTGTGAGGATTTGCTGGAACACCTCATCGACGCCTCATGATTAGAGAGCGAGGCGAGACACAGGAGGACAGCTAGCTTGACTTTAATACTCTCCACAGTATTTACAGTCAATCTCAAGTTCTAAGGCCTAGCATTAATATGGACTGGCTGTTTTCTGACCTTTTCTTGTTTTCAGTTTGATTCTGTTAGCTGAAATAAACAATATAAAGTGGAAGGTGCACTACATTTATGAGCTAATGCTAATGCTAATGCTAACCTAGCTTCAACCGAAAAAATAATTATTAAAAGGCTAGCCTGTTAACATCAAACAAACACTGTTACAAAGGTCACCCTTACTCATAATAGAGTAGAAATTAAAAACATTAAATAAACAAGTTATGAAGTAACATTAGCTAAAATTAGCACCGAAAAGCCTCATTTGCTATGGAAGTGATAATTAACGAGTCGTTTTAACTCACCTTTATCACAAACACAGACGGGTATCAATGACACAGAAAAGTAACTGGTGCGAAAGGCTTATAGTCCTAAAGACCCTCTTAGCTGCCCAACAAGGTTCCTGATGTAAAATACTAAGTTCAATAAAAATATATGTACGATCAAAAAATCCTTCTTTGTCTTTAAATATGTTTTACCCAGAACTACTCAAATGTCCTAGTTTTAGCTTGACCTGGTTCATTTTTATTTAATTTTTTTTAAACTCCTATTAAGCATATTTTCCTATCCAATTATTAGAAATGGCTGAACTTTTCATATGTTGATGCTGAAAGTACCTGTTTAGCCACAGATGCATCCTTTACTAACAAATGATCAAGACCTCACTAAAGAAATGCTATGTTAATGCGTTATAGGCAATGAAATGCTTTTCTTATTTTAATGTCGTATAAAATAGACTTAAGTAGTTAGATGAAAAATGTGCTGAGTGTGTCAAAAGAATTTTTATCCGATTGCTCGATTTTTGTTAGACTAATCAATAAAACGATCCCTTTAATATAAAAATGAAGCTGATTGTCTCACCAGGTGTTGCTCTGTCTCTGTTGTCCCTGCAGACCAGCCCCAACGGCCCCTCCTGGTGCTGGTGGCTACTGGCTGTTCTCCCTTTAGAGGGCCGGGCCCAGCTGCCGTTCCTCGCCCTCACCTCCCTGAAAGATCGCCTCAGCGGCATCCGCAAGGTTCTGCTCTTCATGTCGCAGAGCAGACTCCGGTGACCGGACAAACGCCGTCAACAGGCTACGCACAAGCGCACAACACCCTCGCCCGAGAGCAGCTGACGACCAGTTCTTCCGTTTCTTCGCACAAATAACAGCCACCGTTGCACTTCGACAGCAAACTTTACAAAACAAGGAGTTTCTCGATCGAATATCTTCCCCGCGCTGCTTTCACTTGGCAGGAAAACGACTCGCAGAGCTATGTTCGGTGAATGGACTGAAGTGTATCGCAATCATGTTTTGCCGCAAAGTTGCAGCTCAGCGTAACAGCGCTCACTCTGATTTTCTCTCTGAATCCTGTGAAAAGCCTCTGTGTCATTTTCATCTGTCTACGTTCCACTGATGAACCTCTGGGTTTCTTCCTGTTCCTGCAGCAGTCTGTAGTTTATTTGGAGCTCAGCAGGTAACGTCCCCCAAATGGTCAATCTGCTTTAAAGTGACACCAAAAGCAATTCTTCCTGTTCAGATACGTCTGAATTTGAATTAAAGGTAGTCGCCGATCTGCTCAGATGTCTCTTAAACTAAAGAAAAACTATTCAACATGTTTTGGGTTTTTTTGTGTAAAAGCATTCAAGAATTATTTTTGATATCTCAAATAGTATTACTATAATAATAAAATATACTTATCTTTTAAAAACTACTTACTATAGAACCCCATGAAATAGGTTAAAGCTGGTTTGGGTTATGACGGAATTATGAGTTTCAAAACCACAGTTTTGACTTTGGAGGTTTGGAAATGATAAGAATGTCCTTTGGCACTTTGATTTTCATAGGTACGGGGACTTTGAAACTCACATTTACGACTTTTCATCTCATAATTATGCCTTACTATTGTTTCTTTTCTTCCAAGTAGCAGAAACGGGCTTCCTTCAGCTTCTGAACTTCCATCCTTCGTCTAGTTGTCTCTTTTTCATCCATCTAAATAAAATCAGACTGAACCGTCATATGTGGTCTCCTTTAAGGCTCCCAATCTTATGTCGGACTGTTTTTTTTTTTTTTTTGTTGTTGTTTGTTTGTTAGCTCTTATTTATTTGGTTGTTATTTATGCATGAAGTGACATTGTTTACATTATACATTGAAAGAGATACTGGGCTGCTCACTTTCCTCTGATCCAACCTCTCGTTGTCAATACCAACGTGGTTCTCAGTGTGAAGCTTTAAAAAGGAGCTGCACTAGACATTTTTCTTTTTTTTTTTTAAAAAAAAAAACACATTTTAGGGGAACATATTTAAAACAAAATAAGAGTTTTATTGGACATTTAGCGTATTAAAATAGCCTCTGTTGGAGGAATTTTGCAGCGAGTAAAGGCCAGTGCCTTTCGCTCTCACCCAGACAAGGAGTAGATCAATTTACAAACCAGACCTGGTTCCAAGTCGCTTTGTCCGAGTCTTGCCCACAAGCAGGTTAAAACATTTTCCCGCAGCAGATTTAACAAAATGACACAAGAGGAAACATACTTTTGAGAGAACATTATGTCGCTGATAACAAATCTCGAGGCCTTGCTCTTGTCTGTGATACGATTGTTTTTACGTGCAAAAGCAAATCTTTTGAAAAATGTACGAGATTGTTTGGCTTTACCTTTAAAAAAAATCTTTTATTTTCTATACGAAGGTTTGATTTCGTCTTTTTTTATATATATGTATATGTGTGTTTCTATGTCATCGTAGTTCTTTGTATTTAAAATTTTCTTCGCTTATCGGTGTGTTTGTCTGGTGTGTCAGTGTATGTGAAGTAACTCGTCAATTCATACACATTGTAATATTTTCTAAAGGGCCAAAACAATGTAATGCTTGACATTAAAGAAAGAAGGTTGCTGTACAATTACATGTACTGTAAATGAAGCATTTAGGCATGAGCTGGTATAAAATTCTAACAGCGCTGAGTGAAATCACCATTGTATAATGTTTTTTTTTTTTTAAATAACCAAAAAATGTACCTGACTTTATTAGGCGATTCTCTTTTAGTTTCCACACTGTGACCATCCATGTTTTTAATAAACAGAAATATTTCCAAATATCCGATTTTCTCTTCCTTGAGAGAGGAAAAAAAAAAAATAAAAATCTAGCAGTCTTCACTCAGCCAGCTGACCAGCAGTGCGCAACAACAGGTAGGAGAGGGGCGGTCCGACACTGTTCTTATCCTCCAGCCAGCTGGGGAAATTCTGTATGATGGAAAATTTCTCAAACCATAACTTCTTAAGTTATACCTGGATATTGGCCAAGTGCTCTTGCTTAATTTCAGGGTGTTGTGTGACAGTTTTAATGGGAAATGTATAGAATGACATTTTACTAATTATAAATGATCCTGAATACAAGGTAGTTGTCCCCTATAATTAGTGTTTTTCAATGTTATTTATAGAAACTGAAAAAAAAAATAAATCATTATTGCTAATATGTGCAGTATATGACAGGGAATACATAATTGTTTACTGCAGAAATGTCCAATGTAAAATCATAAGTGAGATATATCTGATCTATTGATAAACTTGTGTCTGGATTGATGTGTACAGACTGAGTTTATATTAAAATCCTGTCTGCTTCTCCCAACGTGTTCAGTGAGGGAATATGGTAATGGAATAAACACATGTAGCAATAATAAAGCCTGAATGTTTTGCTTACGGTTTTGGTTGGATTTTCTGCGTTGTCTTGAACTGGACAGATCCTGTTTTGATGAATTAATGGAGCAATAGTAATGCGCACAAGCCATGAATTATGAAACTTGGTACACATATGTATCATATCTGGACCTCCAAAAAAGTCTGTTGGAGCCATGGTCCAAACCCGGCAGGAAGGCGGCCATTTTGGATGAAAGCCGCCACATTGCATCTGATCGAACTCCTCCCGCAGCTTTTGAGACACAGACTTCAAACTCAGCCAGCTCAGTCTTGAGACATTGAAGGTCAAAAGTTATCACAGGTTTTTTCGTACATCAAAGCATGTGGGCGTGGCTAAGTGTCAACATCTCACTATTTGGCATGAAACATCATGGTGCGATATCTTCCACATACAAGGTCACAGCTGCATCAGACTTCCTGTGTCTCACTGCAGGACCAGTCCTGATCACATTCACGTGGCCAATGGATGACATCACATTAGCCCCGCCCACTTCCAACAGAAAGACCCCTTTTTTTTCTGCTGGATATCTTACTTTTACTCTATGATTCATATGGGTTTGATCCTGTGCCAACTGACGTAAAATGACATGATGGTGAACTCTGCCTACGCTGGCTGGACCATGTGGGCGTGGCCTAATGGCGAATTTCAATCCCTCGCCATTTGCATACGATTGTCTCTAAATCACACACGCATCATCCGATTTGCACCAGACTGTTTTTGTATGACCTTTGTTCACCTCTAAAGTTTCATGATTAGACGGGTGTCACGCCATATTGACACAAACGGTGCGTCTGTTCAGAGCCGTAAAGAAGAGTCTCCTTAGGACTTCAGCGCTCTCAGGGGACACAGATACAACCCCTTCCTCTCGTCCACATCCTGCCAAGTTGGCTGGTTATATAACCCGAACATGAGAAGGTCAACGACTACCAGCCATCGCCATGGATACTTGGCACGGCCTCACATGCATCGTACGTCTTGGCTGATCGACTTTAAGGCCTTAGTGTGAATGCGACCGTGCAGGTGTCAGAAGTAGGCCAGGCAGCAGCGGTGTTACCTAACTCACCCAGAAAAGACATCTGGAGAATCTAAGCTCAGCCGTTATGGCTTCCCGTTCTGCATGTTAAACATGCATCACACCAGAAGCAAACGCTGGCTAGAGTCCTAGATCCATTTATGCAAGCAGGAACCCCCCTATAGGTCAGCTTCCTATGCAGAGTAACACAAAACCAGACAGGAATGAGCATGCATATATGTGTGTGTGGGTGTGTGTGTGTGTGTGTGTGCCAACGCTAGTTTTTCAGGCACTTTGTGTTCTATAACTTTAAGGTAAAAAGGAGTTGAACAGATATCAGACTGTGATCATGTGTTGTTTTTCCTGCCAAAACTTTTCTGGTCTGTGGTAGGTGTCCAACATGGTTTAGCTAGGTGTGCCCCAGTTACATCCACACGAACAAGCGAGAGTATTCTCTACCAGGAGTGAAAGTATTGTACACTCAGTGTCTGTATGTTACTCTTGAAGAAGAAAAGTCCTATTTACATGTTTTAAAAGAGTTTTAAGCTGTGGTACCTATAAACACCAACCAGAGCAACTTTGGTTTCCTTACAGGGGCAGTATTATGCATTTTCCAGGTACATAGTGCCATTTTATAATGCAATCAAGTAACCATCTTGCTTATTTATTTCAAATAGAACTTTGAAGAAATTCGATTCAATGCCTTTAAATTGGGTCTCTGTCTCTTTAAAAACTCCAGCCGTTTCTGAAACTCCGCCTTCGGGAAGTCATCACACCGCTCCTCCATTAGCCCTTTAACAACATTTTAACCAGACGAAGCTCGTATAATAAGATCAGCAAACGCCCAGTTGAACCGGGTGTTTGCTAATTGCTGCTGGCTAGTCTGAAGGAGCTGAGTGAGGCAGGGTTATTCAAGCTCTGAAGTTTGGAAACTCCAGTTCGGAGGAGGAGCTGCGCCTTGAAGGCGGGGCTAGGCCCGCTCAGGCGTTTTGCACAACTGAGTGGTTGCCATGGAGATTGAAGGATTTCTCAAGCATGCATGAAAGAGTTAAAGCAACACTCCAGGTATGTTTTAGTTAAGGGAACAACATTAAAAAAATAATTTGACATAATATGGCCCCTTCAATCACATTTCACCTTGTAGGTAATGATCAAATATCATCTCATGCACTTCACCTCTCCGTCTTCAGCATCTCCACTCATTGCAGATTTTCTCTTCTACTTCTTCAAATCATAATGAAAACAGAAGCAGGAGTCACCATAACGGCTCAACGTTTTGTGGTGGATCTGGAAGAGGTTCTCGTTTTCTAAGAAGACGGCAAAGCTGCCAATTCTTCTCGTCAAATCTGGGTCAGATAGTTTGAGTGAAAAACAAACTGCTCTTGTGATATTACTCGTGTGAAAACAGGACAGAAAAAGATGAGGGATTTCAAACGAGCTCAACGGTAATGCACCACAACGAGTCTGTCACGTAAACTCCTGTAGTTCAGAGGTTTGTGGTTGCAAAATTTTAAGAGTTAAAGTCTGAAAGCGTTTGCAGGACACGATTTCCTCTCCTATCGCACACAAAACAGACCACAAAAAAACACACACACACACAGAAGAACATGGTTTCACATGATTTCTTTTTTTAACTGTACACTTTATGTACAAGACAAATTCTCCAAAGGCAATGCAAAATAAAACGTGTCACACATTAATAATTACTGTAAGACAAAAAGTAAATAAAAGTGAGCAAAGCTCGGCCCCGGAGACGGGAGGATGCTGACCGCTCGGTTTCGGTCCTGAACAGGATGTTTTGTTATGGATATCAAATGTCTGCGGGACGCGCGCTCGTATCCTGCGGTTATGCACCGAGAAACGACAACAGAAGCTCTCAGGAAGCAGGAGAGGACAGGAACCACAGAGTTTACGCTTTCATTATCGCTGCACACCTGCTGAGGCGGCAATCAGTGATTAGTTTCGCCTCTGGAGAAAACGTTAGGTCGCTTCCTGAAGGACTTTCTTCATCACCGAGATTAAAAGAACAAAAGAAACACCTCACACCAGGAAAGGGGAAAGCAGAACATGTCCGCTCGCTGCAGAATGAAACAGACTGATTCTCAAACTGGATGGCTTCTGCCACGATCCTGCGTTCTTCGCTGATGTTTGACTCTTAATTTAGATAAAAGTTACAGTTGTAGTTTCCTGAAAATTTGTCTGATTTAGGCACCTTATTTCATAATAACAGAGACTGAGAAATATGGATACATTTACTTCTGTGACTCAGACAGACGTGGCTGTAGAACCTGTGGAGGCAGAGCAAAAGAAGCTGTTTGTAGCTACAGGACTGCACGTTAGAGACCAATCAGGAAGCCCGGAGCCGGCGATACAACGTGCAAACGCAGTGCGGTGCTTTATAGTTTTTACGTTTTCACCCCCAAAAACTTTCTTTGGGTCGTGAGCACCGGGAGCCGTCACTGTACGATCTGCGGCATCTCGCTCCAGGCTTTGGCCTTCTTCTTGGCGAGCGCCATCCAGGGGGGCTCATTCTGGGGCAGAGCGACGGGAGGCGACCCCCGCTGCGGAGGCGCAGACTGCCTGGAGGCAGCCTTTTCCGGGACAGTCCTCGGCGAGGCGACCGGCGGTGTTTTGGAGAGAACGGGCGGGGGCTTCGAGGGGGAGGAGCGGGGCGAGTCTGGTCGGGGCGAGGGTTTCGCTGGGGTGGGGGGTGCCTGCGGCTTTTGGAGCGGGGTCTTTGGGGGCTGAGGCGGCACTGGAGTTGGGACAGAGAAAGTCCTTCTGGTTTCCTTTTCTACAGACACTGAAAAAAGAGAAACACAATCAAATAGAGAGTTTAGACTCAATTATTATGTATGCAGGCAACACCAGCTGCGTTTCCATTGACCATAGTTGCGCACATTGAAATTCTGAAAAACAGCTCCGGTTAATGGAAACACACCGATTTTGAAAAAAAAAAAAAAAAAAAAAGTTTTTGCGTTGGGTGAGGTGGTTTTCGGCCGTGTGAAATTGGTCTATTTCTCAAAACTGCAATGGAAACATTTTAATCGCGTCACACGAATCACGTGATCAACTACTGGATCTTACTACTGGTGAAAACGACAAAGACGACAACAGGAAGCTGTAGTAAGATGATGGTTTGATTACATTTTTTTCGGATAACAGGCAGCTCCTCCAGAGCTCTCACAGCATCGCGCAGTTCATAAAAAATTGCGTGTTATTCCAACATGTTGAATTCATAGCTCTTCTTTAAAATGGCCGACCACAATTTCCCCTAAACTCGGCATATGTAGCCGCTCCCAGTAGGCGGGGCTTGTCACTCTAACATCTGAAATAGACTCTGTCGTCTTCTCTGACGGAGATGAGGAGCGCTAGCGCCACGGCTGAATTGTGTATATATCTCATGTAATTACTTACCGTGGTTTTTAACAACTTATCGTGTGAACAAGCTTATTCGCGTGATTTTAATTTCTTTCCTTACTTCAATAGACAAAACAGAATCGCAAAATTGTGTTTTTTCGACATCAGCAGAATATAGACAAAGATTTGTGACGGAAACACAGCTACTGTTCGGTTCACTCATGGGGAAAACTGATGTAGGAGTTGTTTTAAGATTAGCAGAAGAATTCATGGACGTCACTGATTGGCTGCATAAATCCAATCTCGCATTAAGTACAGGAAAGGCAGTTATAATAATTTCATTTTACATAGTAGACATTTGTATAAATGGGGATTAAAATAAAAAATCTGGATGGATTTACCTATTTAGGTGTCAAACTTTAACCTTTAAAGACAATGTTAAAACACTTAAAAAGTCTTTAAAATTTAGGTTTCTAATTTTAGGTGTATACGTGGATTTCTTACTTCCTAGGTTTCCCATATTTATCTAACTTCTACGATATATATATATTTTTTCATGTTTTTTATATTGTATGACTAGGTGGTGGCAAGAACAGAGAATAGTTTTGAAACCTAAATGTGACATTTACTCCAGTGCGTCTTAAATATGCTTTTTCCCCTCTTTCTGTCACATTTCTTAAACTCTGGAGCAACATGTAGTCCAGAAAATACTGAACTTGTTTGTAGTTTTCAACTTAGACATAATGATGGCACGTTTTGATTATGGCTAGTCGTTGGTCTGTTTTCCAGTAGCTGACTTTGACCACGTGGGGGCAGTGTTGCTCCAACGAGAATCCACTTCCATAAGAACAACTTTTGTTCACTTGAGCTCTATTGCGGTGCTTCCTGTATAGCCCAGCATTTTGCAGGTGCTGACCTCTGCTGGTGGGTTCAAGTGGTTTGCCGCTGCTCTGCTCCCTGCTCGGAGGCAACGCCGGCTTCTTCTGTTCCTCCTGGTGAAACATTAACACATTGTAAATGTGCTACATGTATTAATACTGTACAAAAAAACAGAAGGATTACCTTCTTGACTGTAATTTCATTGAGTGGGGTTTCTTTGTAAACCTTCTGTTTCTGTTTGGCCACAGAGATCCAGTTGGGGGGATCGGACCCGCCGGGCGCACTTCGGGCTGCGGCCGGCTCTGAAGGGACACAGCACAGCAGATTGACGGCGTCAGATCACCGACTGGCGCGGACGGTGCGGGACGGGTCGGCGGCACAGACCTGAGATGCGTCTCGGTTTGGCTCCGGCGTCTCCGTGGACCTCCGGTTTCCTGGGCAGAGTGGGCTTGTTGCCGATTGGATGGCTCGCGGGGGGCTTGCTGCTGATTGGCTGGGGTGACTCGGCTTTAGCGGAGGGCGGATGCGTCGGCGACTCGACTTGAGGCTGGATGACAAACAACGACGAGTTTGAAGTGGAACTTTTGCATCGGATTCTACTTCCTGTTCTGTGTTTGCCTACCTCTGATTCGACCTCTTCTGAGCCGAGCCGGAGCAGAGCCGACGTCTTCCTCAGCCGGACCCCAAACGGACTGTCTGGGTTGGCCTCCGCAGCGCTCTCTGCAGGCGGCGGCGTGAACAGGTTAGAGTCACTTCCAGCAAACAGGAGTTAAGAGAAACTAACTCTGCTTTTCTGTAGCTTTAGAGAGTGCAGGCGGTAAATGGCTGGCAGACAACAACTCCACCATACTTTGTCCTTCCACCAAACTTTCCGATAACTTCAGTCAATGATGAACTTATCGGAACCCCTATGGATTCTTATCCGTAGGGGTGTCAAACTCATTTTCATATTGGGAAATATAAAGATTATGAATGTCCATGTGAACAAATTTAATGATAAAACATGTTAAACTGTTAGAATATGAAGAAACAGCTGCCTGTGTATTCAAAGAGCACTTCTTATAATTAAATAATATTACACTGATGTAGTTTGGAACTATTCAGATAAAAACTGCTTCGATTTGATTGATAAAATAATATTTAAATGTTTTTCTTCTATCAACAATGCTTCTGTTTTCACTGATTACACTTTGCTAAAATGAGCGATTGCTATGCAACCATTATTGCCAAGTATTATAAAAAAAAAAGAGAGAACAAGAAAGAAGCAACAAAGAGCAAAACCCTCCACAAAGTCCTAGAAAATATTTACTTGTCATGTAATACAGCAACTGTGAAAGACCCTGTTTGTATTTTGGTTCAACAATAATTGACAGATTCCTTTTCTACAACATTTAGACTACTTAAAATATTGTCTATTTAGTGTATTATTGAGGAAATAAAAACCACAAATGTCTAAAAAAATAAATAAATAAAAATAAAAAGTATATTTTCACAGCAGGGCCGGATTAGAAGAATAAGGGGCCTTGGGCTAGAACCAGTTTTTGTTTCGTTTTGTTCTGTCCAAAAACAAAACCGAACAAAACAAAAAAGAGGTCTGGCTCAGCTTTTCGGTTTTAATAGAAACTAAATGTGGTCATCCCTGTTCTAGGCTGTAACTTTACACATATTCAGAACTTCGTATTTTGTTGTGTAGGTACCATGGCAACTACTTTAAAGCCCCGGTGTTCTCACCTGGTGTTCTCCCCGGCGCTGCGGTCTGGGCCTCAGCTGGAGCAGACGCTGCGTAGCTCTGCGGTTTAGAGGTGAAGCTCCCTGAACTCCTCCCTCTGACCGGACTCGGTCCCACCTCCACCTCGGCCGGGCTGCCGGGTTCTGCTTTCACGTCCCGTTCCTTCCGGTCCGCTGCCTCCACCTCGGCTCTGCTGTCCCAGAGTGCCGGAGCGGCAGACGTGGAGGCGGGGTGGCTCTGTAGGCGCTGCCACGCCGGGGCGACGGTAAAGCGGACTTTGCTTTGATCCGTCGGTGTTGGCGGCGCTTCCTGTCCGGAGGAATCACCGTGTCCTGGCGCTGATCGCTTCTCTTCTTCTTCTGGTTTTTTCACGCCCTCTATCCGCTCTGTCACGTTGAGCTCTGTGGGTTCCTGGGCGGGGGAAAGTGGCTCTGTTACAGCAGCGAGCCGGAGAGGAGAGCTGGGTTTCTCTGAGGTGGGGGAAGCCAGATGGATGTGTAAGGTGCTGGTCTTACTGGGGGAACTGGTGGGACTCTGATCTGAACAGGAAACGGAGTGCGACTCCGGCAGGAACAGCGGAGGAAGTCTGGAGGAAACACGGCCTTCTTCCTCAGCTTCAGCTTCCTTCTCCTCCATGATTGGACTTGTTCCGTCTTTTCCCAGTTCGACATCGTCTCCACTCTGACTTCCATCAGGACTTCTTTCCAAGTCTTCTGATTTAAGATCCTGGAGCTCTTCCTCTTCCTCTTCCTCAGCTCCAGAGTTCTTATTTAAAACGTCCTGCTCTTCGTTCCCTTTGGGAAGTATTTGATCATCCTTCTCTGGGGTGGCATCATCTCCTTCGCCTTCCTCTTGAATCGACGAGGCAGTCGGATACTCCTCGTCTTCAGCGTCAGAACCCTCTGTCATTTCCTCTTCATCCCCTTTTGCTTCGTCCTCTGCCCCTCCTTCATCTCTCACCTCCTCCACCTCGACACAGCTTCCTTCCTCCCTTTCTTCCACCTGGTTCTCGCATTTTTCATCAACAGCTTCTGGCTCCTCCTTTACCTCTACCTCCTCCTCGCCGCTATCCCGTTCTTCCGCCACTTCTTCCTGGTTGATAGTTTGTTTGATTTCTTCCTCTGACTCAACTTCTTCCTCCTCTTCCTCCTAGAAAATACGAGTGTAAAAATGGTGAACATTGTTGGAGGAACTTAGGAGTTTTCTAACGGTACTATTTCTTCCTGAATCTTTAGTTTGTGTAACACATTTGCTGATGACAAAGTGTGGTATTGGTTAAAGCCCACATGTATAGAAAGGTTAGCATATAAAGCTACAGTATGCAACTTCTATAACAAATGCATATTTATCAAAACTGTCACTATGAGACACGTAATCAGTGAAAAAAACCCTCTGCCTTTTCTCAGCACTAACTGCTACGCTACAGCTTCTTCCCGACAGCTAGCCTGCCACGGATGCCAACGCTAGTTAGCACAGCCGCCAATGACGACAGATAGACGGTTTTCCTGTAATGGCGAGTTGTTTCTCCACCATTAGCATTTTGAGCAACGTGTACACAAGCGTGATTGACGGCGCTAGGACCCACTTCCTTGCACTGATTGGTTGTTTCTTACTAGGACCGCTGCATTTTTACAGATAGAAATACTAGAACTGGGGAGAAGTTAGATTATTTTCACAGATCATCTCTCATATGTCTAAACTGTCACAATTGTGACAGTTTTATTTTTTTTTTAAAACAAGTTACATATTGCAGCTTTAAAAAAAAAACAACTTGTAGCCATAACAACATCTTGGGCTTTTGACTAATCGCTCAATGGAGTTTGGGTAGAACCAACAGCCAATCGTCATCCTCCAAGTTTTCACCAGGAAACAGCTTCATGTTTCAGAGGATTTCTGGCGCCACTATTGTTTATTAATGATATGCTGATCTTCTTATATATATATATATATATATATATATCCCCATCGATCCATCCATCCATTTTCTGTTCACCCTTGTCCCTTAATGGGGTCGGGAGGGTTGCTGGTCTCCAGCTACGTTCCGGGTGAGAGGCGGGGTTCACCCTGGACAGGTCACCAGTCTGTCGCAGGGCAACACAGAGAC